>JANHFX010028682.1:65067-100721 GCA_027560015.1 Chloroceryle amazona
ACCTTGCATTTGGCCTTGTTGAACTTCATGAGGTTGGCATGGGCCCACCTCTCCAGCCTGTCAAGGTCCCTCTGGATAGCATTCTTTCCCTCCAGCTTGTCAGCCGCCCCACACAGCTTGGTGTCGTCGGCAAACTTGCTAAGGGTGCACTCAATGCCACTGATGAAGATGTTAAACAAGACTAGTCAGTAATTTGCTGTCCATGTCGCTGATGAACATGTTAAACAAGACTGGTCCCAGCACTGATCTTTGAGGGACTCCACTTGGATATGGACCCATTGACAACTACTATCTAGCAGCAGCCATCAAGCCAGTCTTTATCCACTGAATTGTCCATCCATTAAACCCATATTTCACCAGCTTGGAGACCAGAATGTCATGTGGGACAGTGTCAAAGGCTTTGCTCAGGTCCAGGTAAATGATGCCGGTTGCTCTTCCCCTGTCTATTGATGTTGTGACCTTCTCATAGAATGCCACCAGAAGTATGACCTGAACTAAGCAAAAAATAATTATTGCATGTCAATGACTGAAAATTATGTACGTCCATCAAATTGGAGAAGTGATGCAAGTGCCATTTCTTTTTTTCCTGACCAATCTTCTAAAAAGAAGGACCTGCTCTATTCTTTTAAAATATAATTTCAATAGCTCTATCCAGCTCAGAAAACTTAAAAAACAATTCATGTTTTAAAAAAAAAAGGACATACTGAAGAATCCAGTGAGTCAAATATGTACTGTACGTAGTCCCCTCCCTTAAAATACCCTACTTTTTTATTTCCTTCTTGTTTGTTCTTTCGTAGTCAGCTATTGTAAACTGGAGACTATGTGTTAAGTTAATGGATTTTCATGCTCTGGAAAGCTGCCTTGCATCTCTATTCTAAAGCATGAATCCTGTCTCTGAGCAAGAAACAAAGAGAGAAAGAGATGAACTTTGCAGCTGGCATTTTGAAAAAACTCTTCAAAGCTTGTTAAGAGAGAAGCCAGAAACCTGGGACTGTGAAATAGAAAATGAAAACTTACCATGCTGCCGGAAGAAGAGTTATGCCAAAAGATGGTTGCAACGTATCCTCTACTGGGTTTGTGAGGGCTCTTCAGGCACAAGGAGCAGTAGCAGCAGAAGGTCCTGCTGAGCTTGCTTGTGATGCTGAATGACTCGCTGGAGAACAGAGGAATGATTTTAAGGCAACAGATTCCAGGATCTTATTTTTCCCACTGGTCTCCCAAAGACTCCTGTTGCATTCAGCACTGTGTGGAAACACAGTCTGCTCTGTGGCTCTGATTTCCTTTTCCAAAATAGGCCTTTCCAGCAACTTAGATGTTAAGAATTTAGAGGATGAGCTGCAAATTGCCTGGAAGAGATCTGCTTTAAGAGAGACTAAATGACTGCAACTGTAAGAGACAGAAAGTGCTTGGACAGATGGGACATCCCTAACAGACTGCAGCAGCCCACACATCACCCCAGCTCAATATTCTAGGGTGGGGAAACCACCAAAGGACTGGATTAAAAAATACGATTTGGGCAAAGGAAAAGACTTCTGCAGATATTCTCAAACTGCCAACACTTAAAATAGCAATCCTAGAAATCTGAGTAAGGATGATTCCATTTTATTAAGGTCAAAGAGAAAAGCAAAAGCCCCTATTAGAGGTGATAAGAGACACCTAATATGAATAGTATTAGAAAGATAACAGTAGGAGCAAATAGCCAATATCAATGTCATCTAGACTTTCCCAGCACAGACTGGGGTTGGACCTGCTAATAGTTAACTGTAGGTTCAATATATTTCATCCTGGAAGCTTTTCTGCACCACCAACACAACCCACAAAACCAAACAAATGGAACAGAAGCCCCTACAAACTTCAGCGCTTTTACAGCTTTCTTATAGTACATAGCTTGTGCTGTTCACTATTCTCTCTCCTTCTGGAGCTGCTACCTCAGCTAGAACATGCTTGAAATGAGACCCTACAACAGCCTTCTCTTTCCTGTATGAAGAATCACAAGAATTAATTCTTGTTGTAGTGGTCAGTTTGCCTAGGGATACTTGAAGATATTGTTATTCAAAATATATGTTTTCTGCTGTGTCTGAATCACCAAATATAAATTTGCATTTCATTGATATCAGGATTTATTTTCTGTGGCTTTGAGATAGCCAGTATTCTTTCTCATGGGACAGAATGCTCCAGGACAGCAGAAGGGATGTCCCCAGAGGACTTTGTGTAGAATAACACATTTCTCTTTGATGTAGAAGGAATTGAACCAGATAAGTTAAAACCATACTAGAGAGTATAAACATCTGTGATTCAAAATGCCATTGTTTTACCCATAAATGACAACATGCAAAGTAATTTAAAATACACTTAAAGAAAATAAAAGAAAAAAACATAGAAAAAAAAGAAAAAGATCACAAACAAACAAAAAACCCCCACAAAACCGAAACCAACCAACCAAAAAACCCCAGAAAAACAAAACAAAGCCCAAACACACACCAAAAATGGAAACTCGAAATGCCTGCTAACTGCTGAGCCACCCAAACACCTATCTTTATGAGTGTGTTCTGTTGTCATAACAATGATTTGCACCCTTATCCAGTACCTCATATAAGAATTTGAATGTGTCCCCCAAAATACATCTAGTTGTAAAGAAAGAGTATTGATTCATAGTTGTGGAAGATATACAAATAAAGAAGTCTTAGTGGTAAAAGAGACATCTGTTCATGTTGCAGTACTACAGTTCTCTTTATGGAGTACTCCTGCAGCCTTTAAACAGAAATCAGTAATGTAGAGATGAATGAAAGTGCATTAAGGATTTTGACTTGTGAAATTCAATGTCTAAATGTGGTATTCAGCCATGAGTTTCTGATAAAAATAGGAACTGCAATGAGGTCTCTAACACTTGCAAATCACTGCTGAAGCCTTATGCTTGACCTTACCTAAAAGCACATGAGCTTATTTAAGGTTGGGGTATGATTCTTTTCTGAATCTGGGACACAAGTAGCATCCACAGAATCAGCCTCAGGTTTTTAAGTCACAAATAGCAGTAGATCCATGAGAGGCATTTTATTCCAGACATTCCTGACAGCTTCAGCACCCTGGTCCTCTCCCTCCAGCTCTGCCACTTTGCACAATATGAGAATGCAGCACAGGGCACTCTGCAAGCAGTTCCAGGGAAAGTGAAGCTTGACTGAAACATACTTCATATTTGAGCAGAGGAAGGAAGATTAAGAGCAAAAGATGCAATTGCAAGTATGACTAAGCAGGCAGATTTATACTAAAGAAAGGCCTTGGAAAAAGAAAAAGATGGAGTTATGGCTTTGAAAAAATTAAGGAACAGCTGAGTGCTCCAAAAATACAGTATTAACAATCTCTAGCAAGCAGCAGCAGCAGTATTCATGTGCCAGAAACTCAACTTCCTGTTATAGGACCCAGTTGCTATAGAAACTTACAACTGGGAGCTAAATAAAGTAATTTCTATGCTAGTGTTGGTGTCTGTAACTTCAACACCTGATGCTAACTAAATTGTGCTCAATAAACAAGTTCAAACTCTAAAAGTCTTCAATGAGTTCACAATGGTTTCTATACAACTGATTAATCCCAATTGATCTTGTCTTAGAACACAAGAGCATGAGAAATCATAGAAACAGAGAAAAGACTACTCCAGACTAATATGCCTTTCCCTTCTTTCTTTCTTACCTGTTTTTCTCCTTCTATATACCTATTTATTCTGTTTTAATTTTTTTTTTTTTTTTTTGAAACTGCCTTCTTCATGGCTAACTTAGAAGTTGAAACTGACATCTCTGATCCTCTTTAGACAAATAAATTCTGCATTAACCTGCCATTGCTTTTGCATTCCTTTCATATATCATTAAGCATTTATTTCAGGTTAAAAATGTGAGAAGGTGTGTAAACAGATAAGTGCAAATCATTCTTCCTAGATCTCCAGTGCAGGGTCTCAGGATGAGGCGCAAGGGACAAGTTTGAAGAAGTCTGCACAGGCAGCTTGTACCATGTGAACTGTGAGAAACATTTATCTCCCAGGGGGCATGGACACAGGTAAGTCTGGTGAACCCAAATGCCAGGGCATCTAATGTTAGCAATGTCTTCTCTTTAGAAAGGTGGAATTGTTCTTACTACTGTAGCAGTTTCCTGTTCTGACTAGGAATCAAGAGATCATCTCAAGTGTGTCAAAAATGCAGACTCTATTTCTACTTGACATTAAACACAAGTCCAGCATATTAGAATAAATAACACTAGTGCCATGAGTGGTCATGTAGGACAGATATAAAACTCTTCAAAATTGCTTTGTCACAGTTACAGAAGATGCTTGGATATTACTTCAATGTCTGGCAAAATGGCAAGAACTGAAGCTATTAAGGGCATCACAGACCCATGGCAGTGACTGTCCTCCCTTTGGCAACTTGGTCAAAATTCCTTTTTTCATGTTTAAAGTGCCCAAAGCAGTCCATAAGCAATGCATGTGAAGGAACAGGTTAAATGCCCTGGGGTACATGGCACTTCTGGGGAAAGAAAGCAGCAGTCCTGGGAAGGTTTTCATCATTCCCAGCAAATGTGAGCAGCAACAGATGTTATCCCTGAAAGAAGAGCTGAGAATGACTGGGCAAAGAGGTATGTAGACACCTGAGGATCATTACACTCTAACCCAGTATGCCGGGTGAAAACAAAAGGGAGGGAGAGGTAAGCAGGAACAGCTTAGGAGCTGCTGCAGGAGAAGGGGCAGATAGTAGAGCTACTTGCAAGGAGCCAGGGTGGCTCACTAGAGTGCATAGCAGTGATGAGGATTTGCTGGGATAAGAACAGCAGTGGTTGCTGGCAGAGCTATGTTCAAGGCTTTGGGAACAAGCTGTATAAAAAACTGGACTTGGGAAATCTTCATCAGAGAAGTCTGGGAAGCCAGATCTTAATGGCACCTTTCTGACACATGGTGAGTCTCTGGGCTCAGGCAAGGGGTGGCAGGCAGCCATGACTCCTACGCCAGGTGGCTGGTGGCATGCAGATCCCTTGCAGGTTTTGGCAGGTGGTACAGGCAGCTGCCAAGATGAGCTGCCTGACAGCTCCCAGGCAGCTCCTAGGCAGCAGCAGGAATGCAGTCAGGCTGCCAGACAAGTCTGAGGATAGTGGGCTGTACCAAGAGAGCAAAGTCTAGATGGTAGAGTTACTTGAAAGACTACAACAATTCCTTGCTTGAGAAGATCTATCCAGCAAAGTAGAGTAAGTGTACGTTTTATCAGTGTTCATATAAACTAAGGCACTAGGCATGAGGCCAAAGTATTTGGAACAAACCCAGTTAATTAGGCTAGATTTTGAAATGCTTTTGTTGGTATTTTGTTCATCAAAGTCAGTCTGATGATATCTTATTGCTACAGTGCCTGTATTTTGTCAGAAGCAATGTGAATAGGATGTATATGCATCCCAAATATATATAACACCATGTGTACAGGCATGTGTATATATATGTAATTCCCCATTCAATGTAACAGGATAGTGGCTGCTCAGAACTGAAGTGAGTCCTGCTGCTCGTGCCAAGGCCAGACATTTAGGAGATCAAACTAAAGCAAATACAGTCCTGCAAGACACTTTCTTAACATAAAAGATGCATTTGCAACCCATTGACTTCAGGAGAACTCACCTTCAAACTGAAGTTTCCATGTATGCTTGAATGCTCTATTAAATTAGAATGAGCTGAAATACACACATGAAATTAGATCATGCTTAACTGCTGCCACTGTAGAGATGATTTCAAGCTACTGAATGACAAAGGAGCCTGTAAGGAGATGATAGGGAAGTTTCATTAACTATTTATTTCCTGTACGGAGGGACTTGCCTTGGGGAAATGAAGATGACAGGAATATCAGGATCCTAAAAGGGGAAGGCTAGACTTTTTAAATGCTACACATTGTTAATGATGAAATGTAGACATCTCTAGAGCGAGGCAGGTAAGTAACTGTGGGGGTGATCTGGAATGCCCCTATCACTGGGGGCTGTCAGGGAGTCCAGGGATTTTAGTTTCATACATTGGTCGTGCAAACATAGGGAATACAACTCCACCCCTTTCCTTGGTGAAACAGAAGTGGTTTTCATTAGCTCTAAAGTATGTGAGTAAACTGAAAATTGAGGAGAATTGTTTGTTTTTTTTCAGGTTAGATTATAAGGAAGGCATATTTGAGTCCTCAAGAGGGCTTTGAAAGTCTTTATTTTAATGAGCCATCATTCTGAAAATTCTTTTCATTTCAAGAATTAGCATTCAAATGTGATATCTTTTAGTCTCTATAATGTTTGGTCTTCTTTTACAAGTCTTTGTAAAATCTACACACATAGTGAGTCACAGCTGAACTTACTATTCTGCTGTCTTTGCTGTACACTTTGCAAATAAGAATACAAAAGTGCTACACTTCAATGCCTTGCAAAACTGGAAAACAAACTTTATAACCCCCCTTGAATTGCTTCTCTTCATTTTTGTCCTTCCTTGTCTTGCTCCATGTCACCAGTCACCATGATATCCCTCAGTGAGTGGGGAAGAATATTATTTATTTATTATTTCCAAAAGCTTTTGGGAAATTTCTCTTGCTTTTTTTTTGTCATTTATATCTTCTTTATAATGTTATTTCATGTTACCTAAGAGCTGTTGTAGAGACTATGTATTTTGTGTTCTGATGCATAAGTTCTGCTTGTGCTACATAGTATCATACAGTTCCCTTCAGTGGCTCTCCCTTCTGGCAGAATTGGAGCTTCCAAATACTCACAAACCCAGAAAGCTGCAAGCTGGTCTTTTCCCTGCCATCTATCTCAGGATCCATGCCAAGCCTTCAGGTCTTCACTCCAAATCTGAAGCCTTTTTCTGGAGAAGTTACAAGGAAATACAGAAACATTTCACTTCCAGAAGTCATGCTCAGGCTGCAAGCATGCAAAGAGTTTCACACAAGGAGATCCCTATGTATGCAGAGATTGAATTTGGTGGGTTTCTGTTGAAGCACAAGGGACTTTGCTTGGAGAATTCTCTTGGTAAATAGATGGCCAGAGGCATTTCTTGGTGCATCATTTCATCCATGATGACTATTTCTTTTAGAAATGGAAAAAAAAATTAATAGTATTTTCCCATACGTAGTAGAAAGAGGGAGGTCAAAAGTGATTACCCACACTATTTGTTCTGGTCTCCAATTTCCCCAAGCTTTACAAAGGCCTGTCTTACTGTTCTTGGCTACTAATCTAAACAAAGAGAGTAAAAAAGAAATTGTGTGATAAAATAAACTATGGCCTAGAACTTGCTAGGATATACATGCCCACTTAATTTTATATGCACTCAGGGTCATTGCAATGATTCCTTACAGCATATTAAATTTAGCATGTGCATAATTATTTCCAGGATCGGTGCATAACAGGTCAACTTTCAATACATGGGAAACTTAATGAGGGATCAAAATTTAAAAACCTAGATCTGAATAACTCTGAAATGTGGAACTTCAGAATACAAATCTAAGGGTTTGCAGGCTGCAATAATATTTGCTGTCTAAATTTTAACAGGAAAGTCTAGCTAAGCATTTTAATATGTTGGTTTATTACATGTTACTTTTCACAATAATCTGGTGTACATAAGCACATTTTACTTTAGAGAAGTGATTGACTTTTATAAGGGAGAAATAGTATTTTGAGGACATAAAATTTATTTGTGATATTGTCTGGGTTTGTTTTCTCGAGTTATGTTATTAGTGTGTTATTCCCCACCCCACCCCCCCCATGATTATCTCTGCAAAGGTGCACTTTTAGACCATAACTTTAACTTTTAAGGAGGTTAATGAATACATTCCCTATGGAAAGGGCGTCTATTTTTTTCTTGAATTATGCATGAATGTAATTTTTTGTTTTGGGTGGGGGTTTTTTGAGGCTTTTTGTTTGTTTGTTTTTTTACTGTAAGGGTAACTTATCTGCTCAGCTTTTTCCTTCTTGACTCCTGTTTTGACAGACTTTTAAATTTCTCCCCACACACTCATTCCCTTTTCTCCTGCATTTTGATGGCATGTGGGAGTTGGGGATTTTGGGGGAGGGGGAGAAAAAGAAAGAGGTGAGAGAGGTTACCTTTACCATGGAAATGCCTTAATTCTAGAAAATGATGGTGTATGCCTTAAAATATCTAATTCTTTCAGTACAAAAATGTGGTAACAGTCTCATAAAGAAATAACCACATAAAATGACTTTTCTAGGGCTTTGGAGAGGTAACTATTGGAAGCTGCATTTGAATTCATGAGCACTGAACCAGAAACTATTCCAGCTCTATCTAGCTCTAAAAATAAAGTTTACCTTGCTGAAAGTCAGTGTCCCCTTCCTCCATTGACAAAGGCTATAACATTACAATGATTTAATATAACTGAATATGACTCTAGGAAATGTAGAGCTTTCTGAAACCTAGTGAAGGTCTCTCTGCCTATATTCTCATGCAGAACCATAGTGTCTGTGGTATGAACATAACCTGCATTCTCAAAAGCAAGTTCCCAGGCTTTAAATACTTATGTATTTAAATACATATTTTTAATTGAATGCAAATGAATCTAATAAGTGTAAGTAAGGTAGTAAGATCTACCAACTGAAAGGGCTTTAGACAAAACTAATGGTCTAGAGCCTATTTCAGCCTGGGGGAGGGAAAAAAAAAAATAAAGGGGAAGAAAAAGAAATCAAGAAGCTGTAAAGGTAGTGGCAAAGGTGAAAACACTGATAAAGGATTAATTTAGACAGAAGGAGGCAGAGAGACTTTTTGAGGCAATTACCTTGTAGGAGTAAATTTACAAAGAAATCTCATCTGAGGCAGCTGAATGGGCAACGGGGAAAAATGAGATAATTGTCCTCATAGTTGATTACAGGGTCAGAAGTACCTACAGGAAGGAGTGGCTGGATTACTTAAAGGATTTAGAAGGCTTCTATCTACAAGATTGCCCAGAAGGCAAAGACTTCAGTGGAACAACAAGGATAGAATGAGAAGGTAATAACCTATGGTACTATATGGTGTTAGATTTAATGTAGAGAGTATTTCATGTGGTTGATTCAATAAGATAAGAAATGTGGGACTGGAATTACTTAAGTGTAGGTTTATTTTGTATGGAAGGTTGGTAGAGATGTCAACAGCAAAAGAGAGAAAAGTGAGGATTTATTGATAACCTGACTCATGCTAATAGAATTGCCAAGTTTCATCAAGGAACTGTTCCCTGAAGGAACAAAAAAGACAATATGCGGGGCAACTTAAATAGTAAAGGCAGGACTACAGTTAGATCTGAGTCTAATGAGTGATACCATGCTTGTGGTTCCTTAGTGTGAATGAAGCAATATGGTTGTTGGAACATTTAAATGCTTGAAGTTCACAGGCCTGTGAAGCATTAAAATTACTCAACATACCTAATAATACAATGAATAAGGTAGGCAAAAGGGGGATTATAACTTTAGTAGCCTTTAAAAATATTTCCTAAAATCCTCATAAAATGGAAAACCAAGTTTCTAAAACTCAAAGTGAGCCTGTGTGTTCAGTCAGGTATCAGTCAGGCCTGACTGATATATGAAGGACTTTATTTTACACAGCGTGGTAGCTTTCACGTGTGCCCATCCATGATTTCCATCATAGGGAAGAGATACCTGCTATTGAAAATCCTTACAGACAGCATAGCAGAGATGTTAATTTTCCTTTCAAGAGCCCTAGACTTGTCATTGACGTTAGGGGAGTACTGGGGTGCAACAATAAACATTCAGGAAGGTTGCTGAGATGATCTGCTTTGCTAACCAAAATACAAAGAAACTGAATAACAAATGTGTATTGTTACTACTCATAAGGTTAAAGCAACAAATGTGACAGAGTAGAATGCATGCTGTTGCTTACAATGAGGGGAGAAAAAAAAAAAAGAAATGCGCGTAAGGAATATGAAATCAGCACTCAATATTACAGCTTTTCTAGCGGGCACCTTGGACACGAAGGACCAACACAAAGCATGGTAAGTGCTCACATACAAAGGGAGGTTGTCCAGTTCCTGTGTGCTGCAGATGCTGACAGACAGCACAGGATAGTTCAGACTTGAAAAGTCACTTTTTTTCTAGATGGATGTTACTTGATTTTTGACAGAGCTGGCAATGTTCTCTCTCTTCTTACACACGTATAAGCCCTGTATGGCTTGTCAAGCCAATAAAGTCTCACTGAACTGAAACTGCTTTCTAATTATGGTATATGACAATACCTGTGAAAACTCATTGCCTTCAATAAAATTGCGGAGGTGGAACTGATTGGGAGTTAGTGAGAGATCTGGTAAACAATGCTCAAGAAAGAATGGAATTCAGCATCCTCACTCTTGGTTCACCTGTTTGCACAGAGCTAATGAGAACAAAATCTTGTAAAGCACTCTGTGTGATATGAATGGTGATGCAAGCCAGCTGAATATAAAGATGCCATTGGCACAGCTTTCAGCATTAAAGTACATATTTGTACAATTAGGATAGCCTCTAAGGATGTTTGTCTCTTCCCCCACCCCCCCTTTTTAACTTAACTTTTAATTGTGTCATCTGCTCTAATAGCAGGACAGGTGAGGTTTCAAACTATGCAAGATGGGAGCCGTTACTTCTTTCATCTTTTGCATTTATATTTTTTTTGTTTGCTGTCTTTTTTTTTTTTTTTCTTCTTCTCCACACTCTTAGATTGTGTTAGTCCCTGATGAACACATTACATTTTTCTACTAAAGGTGCAGTATGTTTGGGGGCAGATTTTGTGTAAAGAGTAACATGTCAAGGTATCATAGAGTGATAGATAACAGCACATCAACAGTTTTATCAAGTTTATCTGAATGCATATTTAAAAATGCCAAAAGTGCTTTCAACTCAATTCTGGTGAGTCTTGTGAATCTCATTATAATGCAACCTTGAGGGAGTTTGGAGATCTAAAACAGAAATAATTAGCTCTTTCTTTAAAGGAAATTTGCCCTTGCTGACAAAATATGAGCCAAGTTCATTACAATTCTTGCAGTAAATTTATTTAGTAGATAGAAACTACTGCAATTCTAAGAGTAGGTATTCCTTCAAGTGTGTTTGAAAAGGCTCAAAATAAAAAAAAAATGATTGAGCATTTGCTCCTGATGTAATGACATAACCTTGATATCACAATGAAGAATAAGTGTTTTTTATGATAAATAAAAACACAGCTGTATTCATTCTTAAGATTTTCCATCCAATGGATTACTTGGCCCCACACATGGTTGGAGTATACTATTATAATAGTACATCAGGTGAAAGCAGTGTATGTCAGAGCACACATGACAGTCTGGAATGGAAAATGTCAGTGTTTGCAGGTTTTTCACTTCCTTGTGTTTTGTTGGTGCAAAATTAATGTAAGCTGTATTTGTTACTTGGTACTCACATCAGGTCTGCATCCTCATCTGGGGGAGTTGGGTTTTGCTGTTGGCTATAGACAACTCCCTTTTTCTTGAGATTGACTTCTAAATAGATGATGAATTGGAATTGGGGAGTAGTGTGGTATATTTTGGGTGCTTCTTTCTCAGTAGACATTGGCAAGCAGAAATAAGCCATCTGGAAAAAAAAAAAAAAAAAAAAAATATCTGTTCCCAGGACTTTGTGAACCTTCCCAAGCCTGCCATTTCTGATGGCCCAAGCTGCAGCTTCCCACAGAAGCTGCAAATTCTCAGCTCAGCAGGAGTAAATAGGGTGTCACACAACAGATATCATATGAAGTATATTGGATCCATGCTGCTATAACTGTGGAGTGTTTGGCACAATCTGATCAGTTTGTATGTTTAGTATTTTCCTTGCATTCAAAGTTTGAGGGCTTTTTTTAGTGCTTTAGCATTGTTATTCTCTCCCTCATTTGCTTCAATAGCTATACCATTAATTTTTTTACTCCCTAAACAGTGATGTGTGATCTAACTTTGTGGGGTTTTGTTTGTATGTATGCATGCCATGTTAAATGTTTCACATTGACTAAAAGTGCATAAAGAAATATCTGATCAGGTGACACAATTAAGCCAGTTTTGGACCAACTGAAAATAAACATTCACAGATTTCTTTTTTTTTTGCCATGTCAGCTTTAAAGTGGTGCAGCTGTTGTCTGTTCTTCTTTTCCCCTGGTTCAGTGAAGTTTCTAACACTTCTGTGAGGTGCATTAAAATGCACTTAATATTTAAATGTGGGAACAGGGGTTTAGGAGCAAAGATATTGAGATGGTGACTCTGTTACTGAATAGGATTATTGCTTTGTATCGGCATACACATAAAAATGCATTTAATAATGCAAAATTGCTTTACCCATACTCAAATAATTATTTTTTTTTGACTGTTAGTGTGCCCTTTTACTATCAACCTGAGGTTACAAGTTTGCCACTGCCTTTTGAATAGCAGTCTCCTAAGATCCAAGAAGGGTTTAAAATCCTCATAAAGTCTTAACTTTGAAGAGTATTGAGTGAGTGCAAGGGCAATATGCATTTTGCCCATGTGCACCTGATAAAAAAGAAGCATTTCGGCAGTTTTCCTTTTAAAATTATACATGGCTATTCAGCTATTTGTTCTCATGACACTGATTATTTGAATGTCCATCAAAACTGCTACAGTCATCAGAAAAGTGGGTAAAGTGATTCTATCAGTGACTAGTCATGATGGAGAAAGCAGATTATGCACCTGTAAGAGATCATCCTCTTTTAAAAATGCCTCCACAATTCTCATGTTCTGCTTATTCCCTCTGGTCAGATTTCTTTTTTCTTTTTTTTTTTTTTTCCTCTTCCTTCTCCTCTGTCAGTTGTTACCTCCTGCTGAACAATATTCTTTTAAGAGCCTCATTCTGAATGATGTTGCCATAGAAGCCCTTTATCTTCCTTTGGTGTTGATCTTGTACTGTCGTAAATCTAGGATAACTGTGGTCTTCAGTAGGGTTATCTGTCTGCAATGTGAATCCTTAATCACTGGTTAGAGGAGTGGTGGTATCAATAGTGTTAACAGCACTTAATTCAAAGGAATTTGAGTCACATGCCTGTCAAAAGTTTTTTTTCTTGTCAGTCATTTCCTAAAAAAACCTCAGTACCTTCTTTCATAATATTTTCATTATTATACTAATATATCATGCACTTTGATGTTTTGCTATGATGAATTATATTTAAATATTAAAGGACAACACCTTGAAAAATCACATTTTCTGAAGTGGCTTATAGTGCTTTTACAGTGTGTATTAACTGTAAAAGAGGTCTTGGGCTACTTCCAAGGTTTTGGGGTGGGTGTGCATATGCTGTACCCTTATATACATTTATCTATACTATGTGGCAATACCCACTCCAGTCCAGGAAACGTGGTAACCATGTTAGCATGGCATTGCACCTAACCCAATAGGCTTTATCTCTGAGCAGGGCTTCCAATTCCAAAAGTATCTCAGCCACAGGCAATTCCAGCATCATGTTGTGCTGTATGACCACTCAAAAGCACAGTCTATGCACTGCAAAGTGGTTGGCACCTTTGGGCTCTGACGATCCTGCATCTAAATGGCCAGGTTGCTTCTGGAAATGTACTACACTGTGGAAGTTGTGATTCGTGAGATTATGCTGGCAGTCACCACATCAGTAACCAAAGAAGCTGATGACAGAAAATGCTAGGGAGCATGATCTTTCTGCAGGAAGATACAGCACAGCATTGGCAAAGCGTAAGGTTCTTTTTGACGTTGTATTAGCAGGGAGGAAAGCAGTGTGACTCTCCTATTTTAAGCCTGTTCATTTCCAGATTGTAATAATTTCTGCACAAAGTCATGAGGAGAAGTTGCGTTGACAGAAATAAGAGCAACCAGAGAATATTTGCTGGAGCTGACAGAGGTCTAGGACATACGATAATCATCACCTCATGAATACAAACCCTTTGAAGTCATTGCTATTTCATCAAGGAGTGCTGTTTCCATCACTTTTTGAATTAGAAACCCTCAGGATTTAAGTATTGTGAAGACGGTGGGTTTTTGGGGCTTTTTTTTTTTGGTTGGTTGGTTTTGTTTGTTTTTTTTCCAAAAGGTCTGTCAAAATTTCACACAATTGCTGCCTTACCACAATTTGAGTTGTAGAAGTGAAGCTTGTGAAAACATTTTCAAAGATGAGCTTAATATTTAAACCAGTGCTGGAAGCAAGCATAGCTAGCTCAGTTCAGCTGTGTCTTTGGAGAAGGCAGGAGGTCTGATACTCTGTTGATTGGTTGGGTATTTTTGCACTGATAGGCGAGGCATAAATGGGTGACATGTAGATTAATTTAGATGAGAAGGACCTTTGGATTTCATCTGGACCAATCCCACACCCAAAGCAGAGCCAGTTTAGATCTATGGTTGACCATGACCTTGTATATCCATTATGAACACTAAAACTTACACTGATTTAATCTTTGGGAGGCTGGAAGAGTACTGAAAATGGATTTATCTAATTACATTTTTGCGACTTCTTGATTGTATTTCAGTAAATGTTGACTTGGTGTTTGTATGCTCTGTATTGGTTTGTCTGATCAGGACATCCCTTACTGGGCATGTCACAGTCTTACTATTTAAATCTTGGAACAGGGTTTTAGGAACAAAGATATTGAGATGGTGACTTTGCTACTGAATAGGATTATTGCTTTGTATCAGCATACACATAGCAAGGTTCTCTTTGGACCAAATATAATTACTTTGTTTCTTAAAGTTAAGAAACTCTAATCGGGGATTCCTGCCTGCTTCCATGTATGTGTACCAACTGCAGGAAGCTGACATTGGCACCTGGCTTCTCATTTCCTAGAATAGGAGAAATATGGTAGATAGCAGCACTTCCTTTCTGATCTCCACTGGTTGTGGTCCAGTTACATTATTGCCAAACAATGGCCTGGTTTGAGTGAGAACAAAACTAATTCTGTTTGGTGATTTTACTTTTCAGTTCAGTTCTTCTAACTAACTGCACTTTCTGAAGGTATCAGCCTGTCTTCACAGGCAGTGTTTGCTGCTGCCAGTGATAACACCCCATGGTTAGGGTTACTACCAAGGAGTGGTGTGCAGATCTTGTTTCTCCTATTCCCATAGCTTTAATGTTGCATTGTGTGTATTATATATTAATGCATTATTTTAGTATGGAACATCTCAAATACAGAAGTACCAGCTACACAAAACCTGACTTGCTCTGACTTCTTAAGAAGGTGGTTCTATCTATCAAGTTTTACTTCTGTAGTTTGAGGCTCAATTTACTGAAGCAACTCTTTAAACCATCTAATGGTGCAGTATGTTTAACTTGATATACTGTTTGTCTTGTTCTTAATGAATCTTTGATCAGTTTACACCTAATTGTTTCTGGTTTACTGTCCCCAAGAAAAGAAATAGCAAGGGCTTAATTTAGAGAGGTCAAAATAATAAACAAATTTAAAAGGGTCAATGGACTTCAGAGTGTAAAACAATGTCAGATTGCGGAAGGATTGCTTTGATCCTAATTCTCTGCATCACATAAACGTGTCGTTCCCTCTTAGACTTCCCTGATGCTAACAAAGCCAGACAAGGGCTGACTTGTGAAACCAGACTTTGCTGGTTTAGACTCCTCTTTTTTTTTTTTTCCAGCAAAGTATTTCAGTGTGTCTCAGTATATAAATAGCCCTTACAGAGCAATAGTACACAGTTGCTTTTCTTGCTATACACACAGCAGAGTCAACTAGAAGTGATGAATCTATTAGGTGGATCTGATTTAGTAAGATGTGTTTTGGGGCCTGTGTGTTGTTTGGTGGTTTGTTGTTGATTGTTTTTCTTTTAATTCCTCCTCTTCTGTACACTGCAGTACAGACATACTTTCTACATATGAATGGTATAACTATTAATATCAAAAAACTATTTTATATACCACGAAGTAAAGAATTTATTTTTATTTCAGGTTTGGGGCCCAATCAAACCAGTCCATTATAGGCAATTACAGATTAGATTTTCAAAGAATTTTTGGCCTTGGAAGATGGGGAGAGGAGTTATTTTTAAAAATAAAAATTGTTTCATTGGAGAAAAAGTTCCAAGATCCGAGCTTTCACTAGCTCCACAATCACAAGCATTTTTTGAAATGTTTTTTGGCCAACAAACAAATCCCATGATGATTTTAAGGCACGGTCGATTAAAACAAATGGTTTTGCTTTCTAGGGAAGCTTTTGTGTCAGAAATGAAACAAATTATGATGTACTTCAAAACACAGATAAACACAGACTATCAACAGTTTTCATTTGGGAACAAGTAACTAGTGGAATGGCATGGAAATCTATGGTTTATGTGCAATTCTTGTATAACTACTGCTGTACAACTAGTGCTAGTAGTCCCATTTGGTTAATTACTCTCAAATTCAGAGAATCTGCTCATTTGTAGAAGTCCCAATTAGTGTAAAGCAGGCCTATAGCAATGAACTCCAACATGGATTAAGAGCCATAAAAGAGAAGATTGTGTTTGGCTTTTATACATTCTGCAGTGAGGACTTTGCAGCCTAATCTGCTACAATAGTGACAAATTTTTGAGTGTGTTGTCCTTTTTTGCTATGTAACCATGTGATTTAAGTTGGAAGATACTGATTTTGTGGCACAATGGACCATGAGGGGGAAAAAAAAAAAGAAAGAGTTTCCCTGCTATTAATAAATACTCTTTGGAGTATTTAAAAAAATTTGTTAAACTGTATCTGTCAGGGACCTGCATTTGGGAAATCATACAAGTGCTGTGACTTTTAAAAGGCAGAAGTCTCCCCATGTAAAGCAGCCTGCAAGATTAAGGTCCAAACAGTCACCTCTATACAATAAACTTCCTTTTTTCGCTTGCTTTCTTGTATTCCTTGTGTATGTTTAATCACTGCTACATTTAATGGGATTGTGATCTTGTTCGTGTAATGGCTTTACATACTGCTGTTGCATATAAGGGAACCTTGCTGGAATATTAGTGAATAAGCTGTTAATATTACAGGTTTCTTTCTGTGTCTCTAACTCATAGCCAGCTTAATAACAGAACTATTTCTACTACCTTCAGTAAAGGTAGGAAAAACTGATTTGATATCAGTGTGCCAGTAAAGAGTGATGGCAATAGGGAGAGTATTTGAGGAAAGGCTTCTTCTGAGGCAATATGGGTGAAAATAATGCTCTTACTGAAAGACTCAGTTAGTGGCTTCTCAGCTGTCAGGGCAGAGTAGAAGGTGGCCAGGTATGTGTGTTGCTGCTCTAACAGAGGGATGGGGCAAGCGACTACAGCACTAGTGGTGGAACAAATAATATGCACCCTTAAATAACAGCAACTTAGGTGCCGGGTAGGGACCGTCTATCTGTAAAAAAGCAAAGCAGGGTTATTTTTTTTCTCTTACACAGTAATTATGCATAGCTCTCTTTTTCTTGTTGTTAATTCACATATTAGCATGTTTAAGGTATTGTAAAACTAATGCATAACTCGGAGGTGGCTGCTCAGCATGTGCTAATTCTTAAAAAGAAGGACTGTTGGGGAAGCCAGGCTAATACATCCAATATGTTCAAAAAGAGTGGAAGGATAAATAGCTGACAACCTTGCCAGAATAAATAGCAGGCAACCTTACTGATAACTACTAATAGAGCAAAGATGGCAGTGGTGAGAGTGGTATATGAAATAAGCATTGGCACTGTGAATGTTAGTCATGCATATATGTATTTCTGGAAGTACTTTTGTCACTTTATATTCTACAGATGTTTCTGTAACTACAGACAATTTGGGGGGCATAGTATTTATACACTGTCTTTTTTTTCTTATCTCTAGAGAATCACTATGTAATATACCATGACTGTGTGGCTTTGCAACTTGATGATATTTTCAAGGCTGTGAAGAAAGACTGTAATCCTGTCTATAGGTTTTCTCTGTCATGTTGTTTGTTTCTAGATTTATTGTATCCATCTCCTGTTTTCCTGACTTTCCTTTGTAACTCTAACTCTGCAAATTTGTGCCCCTTAGCAAGACCTAATCTAAGATATGCAAGAGCTTGTGTGAAGCTTCCGGCCTCAGAAGCAAGCAGCTTTGCTTTGAGTCAGGTCTTGTTTGAAAACAGAAATGTAAATAAATGTTAGGAGGAGAGGAGTTACTCATGTATCTGTGGAACATAAACTAGAACCAGGTTACAGCAACATCTGCAAGATTATACTAACTTCAACTTAGCCTTAGAAACATGAAATATACCCATTTGTTTGAGAAAAGAAGCTTAGACAGCAATCCAGCTTCCAAAATCTTAAATTTCACCCTGAGACTAGAATGAATATCACGAGTGCAGGATGTGAGATGTCACACATGTACAACACACTGAGATCACCTCTTTTCTGCTTTGTGCATATACTTTGGTTACTCTGTGGTTAATGTGGACCAGCCACTACAGAAGAATATCTAAGAGGCTAGCTTAGCTAACTGGACCTGCACCCGTTTTGCAAGCCTACCAAATTGCAAAGTGGACTATACTCTTCTGTCTTCTATTCAACTGTGGTGAAATAGTTGCTTGGGTTTTTTTTGGTGTCCAAGCAAGCTAACTGATTATAATCTTTAGATAGTCCTTAGTATATTAGCGTCATCTTTGGCAACAGAATGATATATTCAGCTGATTGTGCATCTGCTCTTACTGCAAACTTATCAAGTGTTGAATAAACTGGTAATCTGAGGAAAGGAAAAAGGAAGGACAGCATTGGTCTGATAAGAATAAATGTTAACTGCAACTTTTTTTTTATTCTTTTTGCACTATCTGCTGCTAGTATGTGTTTCTAAAATAATGGAATTGGCATACTTCCTACTGCATCTACAGCTGGCTTTAGAAAAGTTCTAGACCTAACAATAAAATAAAATCACATCATAAAAGAAAACTGAGGATGTCAAGATGGGCGGGGGGGGAGTTAGGTTAATCTGTAATTTGTAGGGAGAGAAAATCCATATATAAAAGATTTGCTGGAAACTCATGATTCTTTGAGAGGTAACAATCATAAAGACAAGCATGTTTTACTGTGTTTTAAAGAGCCCCAGAGCACAGATCTTTGTAATGATCCATCTCATACATCTGTTGAACAGAAACCAAATCAGCCAAAGGCGAGAAGAAAATTTTGGAGGGAAAATAAGACACTTTGGTTTTGCATGGCATCATCGGTATAATTAGGTGGCATGCAGCAAATGTTTGAACAGCTTGCTTTGCTGTTACTACTTTTTTGCAAAAGAGAAGAGGTCATTTAAGGACTTGACATGTGTAGATGTTCAAACCAGCTGTGAACAGGCGTGTTATTTTGAAGATACTCTTTAAAAACACAGTCAGGGTGCTGCCTCATCACCACCTAGAGCAGAAGAGAGAATTTGTAACATTAGGGTAGCATTCAAGGAGAAAACACTGTGACATCATATAATTGTGAACTACCTTACCAAGAGCATGTAATACTTCACCTTAATAAGAGAATGTAAGGAAAAAAAATATGCTTAAATCCCTCCTTTGGTTTGTTTTTCCTTTGGTTTGTTTTGTGTTGGGTGTTTTTTGTTATGTTTTTTTTTTTCCTGTGTTTATTTTGTTTTGGTTTTTAAACGGAATAACAAATTTATTTCTTTTAATTTGGGTGCACGTCAGCAGAACAATTGTAGCTAGCTGGTTGCTTGTTTTGTAGGGCTTCTACTCTGGAGCACATTTTCTTCATGCCAGAGCTCCTCTGGGCATGGCTTTTAAGTCTACAGTGCCCCTAGAACCAGTGAGGTAAAAGGAGGCTTCAGATCGGCAGCTGTCAAATGCACCTATCTTCCCTTTTCACCTTTGCTCTCCTAACACTAACTTCTGTGCTTGCTCTTCCTACTCCTCCCTCTCATTCTGATCCTGCTTGCTGTTTGCTTCCTGCTCTTTTCCAGCTGCCATTGCTCTTGTGTTCCCTCTCCATCATGAATCTTTCATGCCTTTTCTTGCTGCCTTTGGCATCTTCCACATTTTTCTCTCGTACCAAAAAATAATTACTTATTGTCCAACTCTACTGTGTTTTAAAGTTTTCTTTAGTCAGTGAATGCTCGCACACTACTCAAAACAATGAGAAGTCCTATAGTTGGTGTGTGTAACTAATCAATGTAAATACTTTATATGGAATTCTAATTAGTGTTATAATCTGAATAAATGCAATGAACCCTCTCTTCCAGTCCATTTTTTCTGTTGCCATTCATCATGTTGCTGACTTTGAAATTGTTGGTGTTATCCAGAGAAGAAAAGCAAAGTAGTATATACATAATTAGGCAAAACATGTGGATTATAGAGTAAGTGTCCATTCTAGTTCACAGATCCATCTGACCTAATTGTAATTGATGTAGACAAGACTCCAACAGTACACCTTACTGTCCAATACCTCGACTTTGGTTTATTTTTGTTTTGTAGAGTCTTTGTATATACTATATAGTTTTCACGAGTGCCTGTCTCAAAAGGGTCACTGAAGTGAAAGCTGTATGCTGCAAGGTTGCTTCTATTTTGTCTTGTGCAAAACAGCTGCAATTTCTGCAGCTGCTGTTGTCAATTGATGCTAGTGGTTTTCTGGGCAATTGACAGAACATTTAGTATTTTATTGTAGTGTTTGAAGCAAAAATTTAGGTAGCTAAGCAGAAAAGGAGGAAAACCCTGTGGATGCCTTTCTGAAAAGTGTATTATGTCAATTATGCAAGTCTTGTATCAGAAATTCATATACCAGTCTAGTGTAACTTCAGAGCTTATGCTTTCCCTGAGATGTCTCCAGATCCTTCAGCAGATGTAGGCTTCTTCAGAGGTTTAAATTAGGATATCAGCAGTAGAAATAATTTCTGGGTGTTGTGTCAAAAGACCAAGGCAACAATGACATTGACTTTCTGTCCTATACTTGAAAAGAGAAAGGGTTCATACAGTGCATAAGGGCAATACACTCTCTTGAGATGCAAAAATGCAGTGTTGCAATGTAGAATATCAGTGATTGGATCTTATGGAGACTAAGTTTACAAAAGATAAGTATCATTATTGTGATTAATGATGTTACTCCAAAGAACAGGATGTAAATAAGTGTAAAGTATTGATCAAGCAAATCCTGAAAGGGAATTTTTTAATTATTTATTTATTTTTAAGGGAATTTAATGATGAAATCAAGGGTAGCAAATATTTTGTAGAGTTCATGATAAGATTTTTGTTGTTGTTGTTACAAATCTCAAAGAAACTGCTACTCAATTGCAAGTTTAGGTTGTTTCTGAAAACATAATTTCTCAGATCTTTCAGCAAGTAAAAGATTATATAAGTGCAAAAGAAACAATTGGTGCCAAACAGCGTATGAATTCAAACCTAAGTGTCTGATCTGGTCACAGTGAGTTTTAAGTTAGGTGAAAGAGGAATGATAGAGGCACGATCAATAGGAGCACAGTAACCAATGAATTTCAGGTTCTGACAGTTCTTGTGCATTTTATGTGGATTCATGTTAAGAAGGGATGTATTTCATTGAAGATGAAGGGACCATGTGTTAGCAGAGAATGCTAATGTAAAAGACAGGGAAAGTAAATATGACTGAAATAAATACTTGAATAATTTCTGCATTCTAGAGGTTCATGAAACAAACCACAAGGCACCACTTTGGGAAGTGTTTGCTCTAAAGGCTTAGCAAAGGTATTTGTTTCAGTCTAAGTTCCAAATGATTTATGACACAAGCCAAGGAGGAAATGCCACATTAGAACAACCTTTTCACAATATCCCATCTAAACCATCTGGTGCAACTTGAGGCTGTTTCCTCTTGTCCTACCATCTTTTACTTGGGATAACAGGCCACCTTGCTACAACTTCCTTTCAGGTAGTTCTAGAGAGTGGCAAGGTTTCCCTTGTGCCTCCTTTTCTTCAGGATAAACAACATCAGTTACCTCAGGCACTTCTCATAAGACTTGTTTGCTGGACCATTCATTAACTTTCTACCCATTCTTTGGATGCACTCTAGCAACACAATATCCTTCTTGTAATGAAGGTCCCAAAACTGAATGCAGTATTCTAGGCGTGGTCTCACCGGTACTGAGTACAGGGAGGGGGACAAACGCTTCCTTAGTCCTGCTGGTCACAATCTTTGTGATAGCACTCAGGATGCTGTTGGCCTTCTTGGCCCTCTGGGTACACTGATGGCTTATGTTCAGTGAGCTGCTGTTGAACACCCCCAAGTCCCTTCTGCCAGGCATTTTTCCACCCACACGTCCTTGGGCCCGTAGCATTGCCCTGGGGTTATTGTGACCCAAGTGCAGGACATGGCGCTTGGCTTTGTTGAACATTGTACCACTGACCTTTGCCCATCAATCCAGCCTGTACTGAACCCTAAGTCAGAAAGATTTGCGATGGGCACAAAGAGTAGAACTCTAATGTTTGCAACATAATGTTGCAAATACTTTAGTGCATTGAATTGCACCAGTTCTAGCTTCACATGTCCTCTCAAGAAAATATTGACTTCTTTTAATGGATAGGAATAATAGAGGTTATGATTTAGTAACCTATGAATAGGCTAAAATTAAATACACTAGTAAATTTTTAACTTGGTACCTGAAACTTCCCCTGCAAAATGTAGACAAATGATTTTTCTATTTGTACAAAAGATGCATTTGTGTTTACAAAAAAATATATTTTTCTTTTTGGTGCATTTTTCTATTCTATAGACTAATTTACTTTGTGTTTGTTAAGTTTTAGAGGGATGTTCTGTGAGATCAGCTTAAATTCTGAATTTAGAAAATATGGTCTGGAGTTTACCATGAGACTCAGAGTAACGTTGTAGAAAGATTCATAATGAGAAACAGTTTAAGAAATCCAAAATTATGGCTTAAAAATATCAGATGATTTGAATGTCCATCTGGAATTCAAGGTGGTGTGTTTTCACATGAGAAGATACTGAAATATAAGAACAACTCAAAATTTGACAGACATGTGGAATAATTTACCAACAGGCAGGCTTACTGTATCTTGGAGAATTGCTCTTTCTCATCAAGTATGCACATATCCAGCTGTTTTGTGAGATTTAGTATTCATTATGCTTATCCAGAAGTGAAGCATTCATTACTTTCTTTTAAGCATACTAGTAGTGTGGCTATAGGACTCAGATTCATGTCTGAACCTGACCTCAAGTCAATGAATTGACACAATACATGAAGTCATGTTTGGAAGCTATGGGTAAATAAACATTTATCTGAGACTAAAGGATGCATCAGTTCAGCGATAACGCAGATGGGAATTAAATCTATTCTCTGGAGCTACTGAGTTTTTGGTTGGTGTTGGTTGGTTGGTGTTGGTGTTTTTCTTTTGTTTTTTTTCCTTGTCTTTCTTAGATGTCTAATTTCTTTCTAAATGAAACGATTCTTGGTCTGAGTCAGAGTTGTCTTGTTTGTTTGATTTTTGCATTCTCACAATGAAATAGATGATAGGGAGCTTTGGAGAGAATTGTAGAATCATATTGGTTAGAGAAGACCTTTAAGATTGAGTCCAGCCATTAACCCAGCACTGTGAAGTCCACTGCTAAATTATGTCTGTAGGCATCACATCTACAGATCTCTTAAATACCCACAGAGATGGTGACTCGACCAGTTCCCTGGGCAGTCTGTTCTAGTGTTTGACAACCCTTTCAGTGAAGAGGTTTTTTCCTAAATCCAGTCTACACCTCCCCTGGCATAACTTGAGACCAGCATAGATGTATGTGTTTTTCAAGCCTGAAATCTCTTGTGGGCTCAAATTCATTTTTTTTCATTTATCAAGGAAGCTTTCTTTGTCTATTATTACCTCATTTTCCCTAGCTTTGCTAAAATCTTTGGGCTCTTTCTGGAAGAAGGAGATGCTATTTTCTATGCATTATGATATCTTAGGTAACATCTGTGCATCTCAGAAGCTTTTATTTTCATTATGCTATAGAGAATCCTAGGAAATGATAAATCCCTTAGTGAAGCAGACTGGAAGATTTTAATCTTATCTTGAGATGTACCAGAGTGTCTTATATTGGCAAACAGCTGCACTATCCGAACCTTTTGGTGAAATTTGGTCCTGAGCACTGAAGGGTAGCTAGTGAGAAGTGAGGCTATCTGTCCCAGGAGCTGAGGGGCTAGGTACTTCAGGCAGCAGGGACAATGTTAGATTCAAATGGCACTAATGTTTTCTGACCTTTCGATATTCTTGGAATATTGATTTGTTTGGGGTGGGTTTGTTTGTTTGTTTGTTACATTTATTTTAAATGAAATTTTTGAACCAGAAAAATTATTGTGCTCTTGTTGCATGAAAAGAATTATTATTTCTCCTTCACCAGATGTTTGCTAACAAGTGTCATCAATGCCATTTGTTAGTTTGAGATGAAGTACTGTATAATGGGCATAGCACATAATCAGCTATAGATGCATAAATAAAAGCAAATTATGATGCAAAATAGGAGGTATTCTTGAAAAACAGCACATTAATTAGCAGAGTAAAATAGCTGGGCCCTGTAAGTGTGGGGTTTTCTGGAGTTCCTAGGGCCCAGTGTTTTTCAGTTCTCAGTTTGCAAGTGCTTAATGTTGCTAAAAATAGATCCTCAACTTTGCCTGTAACATCAGTTTAGTTCTCAAAGTTAAAACTTCCGTTGGCTTCTAGGAGTTTTAAGTATAGATAATGTCCTGTAGTATGGACTGTGGAAAGGCTTCCATAAGGGAGAGAGGTATTAGAAAAACAGCATACTGTTGAAAAGTTATATAAAACAAAAATTGCTTTGGCTGTGATTTCTTCCCTTTTGTATTTGCTTTTTGCAAATAATCTGCCACCCACAGCTAAATACTTGCATGGAGAAATGTTATTTAACAAAAAACAGGTCTGCAAAGGAAGATGATTTCTATGTACTGTGACTACAGCAGATTTTTTTTTCTTTAACTTCAAGCAATAAAAAAAAAAATTTAAAATACTAACTACATCTTGCATTGCTGTCCTACCTATACATGTGTGTTGCAGTAGCAGCTGAGAGCCATGATGGTGGAGCGTGGTCCTACTGAGGTAGATGCAGTGATTCTTTTTACAGTTTACACAATATGGGGCAGTTTGACCATGTACAAATGAGTCTGCTCGCATCAGCTCAGCCTAAACGAGAGTAGAGGCTCCCTGGAGGAGCATGAGTGCAGGCTATAGTCCTCTAAGATGGGTGGGGTTTTCTGGCAACAGACAACGTTATGAAAGTGCCAGTGAGAGGAAGATCCGAAAGCAGAGTTAGTATCAATGCCAGTAATTATGAAGAAGGGCAGTGACTGCAACTAGAACAGGTCTTTATGAAACTCATCAAAGGCTTCCTAATACTACATTAGAGAAAAAATGAGCTCAGGTGGCCGAGCAGACAATTTCAACAAAGCAGGAAAAATGAAGGCCCAGCAATGTCCTCAGCCACACATTCTGAACACCAAGCCTGCTTTCCATCTTCCTATTAATCTTTCCCTTCTACATTATCCATACTTCTACATTATCCAACTTGGTCCTTGCACAAAATTGGCAACTGTAAAATAAATGCACATGCAATGTTAATTATGGATTGAGTGTGCAATGTAATATGTTCCTTGCAGCTGATGCCTATAGTCTGTCTGAACACCAGCTTACATCCACTCTAGCTTCAGAATGGTCTTCAAAAGCAGACTTGGAAAAACACACCACTTGTTACCTTCTGGGAGTTAGTAGAGTCACAGATGACAAGAGCAAGGTGCAGAGCTGAGAAAAACGGTGAACTATGATTTTGTTTGAAGATGGGGGAAAGGCTTTGTCCATAAATGCAGTGTGCACCTGGGTTCCAAATTGCCTCTCAGCTAGAGCTTTTTGACAAGGACAGGCAGTACTGCGGTGGAGTGTGACAGCATCTCCTGTCAACCATGTATTTACACAAATAGACCAAGTCTGATGTCCTCATCCAGGGTAAGGTCATGATTCAGCTATTTTTTTCTAATTAACCAAACAAATGCCCACTAACTTTCAAAGTGATTTGCTTGAGTAGGGAAAGCATTAGTATGTTATTCAGAGTTTATTCATATTTTATGAAGAATTTAAGAAGCCTTCAAAAGAAATTGCATTATGCTCATATAATATTGGTTACATATAAGACCGATTCAAAAATGAGCAAATTAAAAGGGCAATTTTACTCTTTGTTGCCCTTCCCCCCTCCCCCCCAGCCCCCCATTTTCACTTTGTTGTGTGGAACAAAATAAACAGTAACGATATTTCTAGCATGTTTAGAAAATTAATAATACTATTTCTGTATGTCTATTGAAATAATAAATCAAGTTTCCAAGGCCCAAGCGTGAATTTAAAAATACATAAACATTAATGAGCTTCATTTTTCTCAGCTGTATCTTTCTCACTTTGATAGCATATCAAACTATTCTTAATAAATCAGATACCCAAGTTAAATTGTATACTGCATATAGAACAGTTTATACCATTCAGACACATAAATGGGTTTGGCAACTACTTTGAAATATAAAGAGATGTGTAAATGAAATATTCACCCAAAAAATCTACAGTTCAAAACATACCCAATTAGAATGCAGAAATCAGATGAGTTTTTAAATGTAATTTTAAACTTGGAAGGAGAATCTATCAGGGGATAATTGATTCCACCAGACAGAAACAATCATTGAAAATGTTCTGCCACCAGAGTATCCTACAGGCTATAGAAGCAGTAATAATTCTATTCTTTTCCTTAGGATAATTCTGACAGATTTCTACAAGTGATTCTCCTACCTACTGAGCAGGCACCTCTTCCTTGTTATGCTACATTGCTCTCTTTTTGTCCTATTTCTCTCCTGGATGATGAAAGCATCACTGTTTTCACCTCCCCTTCTTGTCCAGCAGAATCTGAGGAGAGTTGTACATCTAGGGTCACCCCTTTGTCTTGTCAAAATCAGAGGTTCAGGACAGCATCACCTTGGGCTTCTATCACTGCTGGTATTGATGAAAAGAACAGGGATTAAGGAAAGGAGACATGGGACCATCACCCTTTTTACCTCTGTGTAGCTCCAATGATAGAAGAAGTAAAGAGCCTGATATATAAAACACTTTCTTCTGATTTCTGGTCCCTTTCTACTCTTTTTCTCTTAAGGCTTCCATTCTTGTGGTGGAAGAACCCTGTCCCAAGCCCGGGGTGTACCCCCAGGCATACAAAACTAATGTCACAGTAAAAATCAATTTAACCTGCTGCTCATCTCACCTTTCATGTAAGCAGCCACCTGAGGGCAGGGGAGTGACCATTGGTGTCTCTATTACAGATAATTTTTATTGAAGTCATTTAAAAAAAATATATATTCTGATTCTGTGCCTTTTTTCCCTCTCAGGCACAAACTGAGTAGATTTCTGCTTGAGATTTGTAATCCCTAACCTTTATTATCCAAAACTGCAATGAGAGGTATAGATTTTTCTAGATATGCTCAAGTAAAGAGATGTAATAGAAAGATCATACAGTAATCTTTTATTTCGTGCTGATGCTCAGCAATTTTTGTGCTTTTTAGTTTTGTTCTGCCCCTCTCTCATCAATTATTTTATTAATTTAGATACTTTTTAATAAAAAAAAGTTTGTTCTATGAAAGAGACTGATTCAGTGTCAGGGTATTTGTGTGCATATATGCATACAAAACTTCTGTTCCTCTTAGCAAGATTTTTTTGTTAGTATAAAGTTGTGCTGGTGATTTTGTTTAAACTTACAATTTTACTTAGAACTGTGCTAGTAGCACAAAAGCATAGTTCTTTAAAATTATGAAAAGGACGCAGCTGGTGGTTTTTATTCTTAATGTTTTCTATGAGCAAAATGAGCTAGCACTTGTGTTTGTTTTTTTTTTAAAATCTGATTTTTTCCAAATAGGCATCAATAAAATTACTTGTTCCTTTGTAAGCTGTTATTTTATAAGTGGGGAAGCTAAAGGATCATCATTTTTTTGTGGATCCATGATTTATGTTCTCTTTCTGACGAGATCCTACTTGCATCTTTAAGGAAACCTTGCTTAGAGAAGCAAAAATATTACCATGAGTTAGATATGTGAGTCTCACAGAAATTAAAGACTGTGGCATTTCAGGGTTAAGGCAATAAAATATAACTGCTATCAGCATGGGTGGGTAGAAAATTTCCAAAAGTAGGAGTTAAATGAGCTGCTGCTAATTTAAGCTCCAGAGACACTCCTGCTTTAGGTATAGTAAAGATAAAATGCCCTATTCTGTCTTCTTATAAGGCATATTTGAAACACAACACTGAAATTAACTTCCTGCGTGTTTCATCCCTCTTCTGTTTGCGCTGTTGTCCTTTTGCTCTCATCACTACTTCTGAGCAGTCTTACCATTGGACTAATTTAAATATTGATAATTAAACTGGTTTTGCATTTATCTTCTCCAAAAGTAAAATGAAATATCACCTCCAACTCATCTGGCTCAGTGAAGAGATTCCGGATGATGTATAACATCATCTTTAAGAGCTAAAATGCTAAAGTAATAGTTATAAATAGATGTGTAAAATTATACTGGTGAATCTCAGAAACACTGCACTCAAGGAGAGCAATGCAATTGACAAGTAATTTAAGCTAGAGTGTGAAAGGATGCAGAAATAACAAGATTTGCATGAAAAATACTGAGATCATGAGAACATCAAATTTAAATGAAAAACTCATGTGCCTCATGATTAAATCATGAGTGCTGACATTGCTGTTATAACATTCAATATCCTATGCTTTTGAAAATAGTTTTATAATGAGGGTGGAGTGTATCTATCTGTACAGAAAATGAGCATTGTTTTTATCTAGCTGTCTCATTACTATGAGAATCAGGAATGCAAGACTCTCGAGTCTTAATACAGGTTAGAAGATCTCAGATGCTTCCAGTTATAGTTGAGCCCCCATTGTCAGGAAGATAACCCAAAGTAAAGACAGAAACTGACCTTGCTTTAAAATCAGTTGGTCAGTCAATCAATCAGTGATTTAAAAACTACCAGGAAAAAAAAAAAAAAAAAATACAGTATAGGGAATTTCAGTCAGGTAGTTGGCTGTCTATTCATTCCATCTTATCAGTGACAATCATCTATCTTAGGACAGAATACAGTTACATCAGTAACAGTGGCAGTAGGTCTAAAGAAGGGTCATTACAAAGAGAGTCTCTCACATCCATCAGGCTTTACTCTTGCATGACTTACAACCACCATGATGGATTTTTTCATTTTGTTGATGTCGTGCTTTTTGGTACACTGTATGGTCAGGATAAAGCTGATACTCTCATTATCTAAGTGAAAATATGGAGTTTCTAAATCAATTTATGCTTTTACAATATACTGTATCACTGCAAATGTGAGTGGTGCTTCCATGGATTCACTGTCTAATTCCATGATTGAGAAGGTTTTCATAAATGAAGGTGCTTCGGATGCATTCATGTTTTCTAAATTCTTCCCCACAATTGAGGGGTTAAAAAACCCAAACCTGTTGGCTCTGGAATTCATTAGTATTCCTTTAGTTTTGTCAGTGCTCATTGAGATTTCTTTAATATTTTATATTTTGAATATTTTAAATAAACATGTAAGGTGTCTGTGTGGTTTTTTTTCTGTTTGTTTTTAAAATAGCTATCATCCTCGTGATAATGAGGAACAGCATTTATATAGATGATTTTTGCAGAAAAATGAATAGAGAAGATATTAACTTCTGCTGTTCTTACTAATTCACAGATTGCTCTCCTAAAAAAGCAACAGGCTTTTTTTTAAAGTTTACATGTTATTGACTCATGGACATTTTATACAACCTTATCTCTAACTAAAAGACGTTGAGGCAAACAACACACTCATGGCTGTGCTATAATCCCTGGCAGCCATGTCACATTTTTTCATGTAATATCTCATAGCTGACACTTTGTCACAGGAATGCTTTTGCCTTGCAAAATCAAAAATGCAGTTAAAGATTTCAAAGGTTGCAGAATTTGGACCCATTTATTCTAGATAATCACACTGTAAAGCAAAACCAAAACTCTTCCTTCTTTTAGGTACAGCATGTGTGCCTTCTCAAAAATACCTGATTATTTTATTAGTTTGGTTTGGTCTTTTTGGGTTTGTGTCTTCGAACAAAATTAATAGCTGTATTGTGTTTGTCATGAATAAGCCTTTTGTGTGTTTATTTAATACATTCTTATAATGTTGTGACAATGATGTGTCCAGTATTACAAGAATTATGCTAATAAAACTGCAGCAAAGTAGCACTAAATTAAACTGCGTGGGAGGAAAACTGGGTACTGATGGGCAATTTCACGGTGTTTACCTTGACTCTTGCACTTGGCAATAAAAATGAGATTAGATTTCCTGGAAAAGGAATCTCTTTGCAAACAGTGCATTTTACTAGTCTCATCAGCTTTACAAAGTTTCACATGTGGGAAATACCCCAGTAGAGCAGATAGCATGAAGCCTAGATCTTTCTTCTTGCTAGAAATAATTTCTTCGATGAGGAAGGAGAGAGAAGCAAATTGCGCTTACTTTCTATCCTCCTGCCTCTATCCACCTGGTGCTATGCTAACCCAGTTGAACAGCTTGTCCTTTGAGACAGCATCCTATGCCCTCTGCAGCCAGCCACAAGCAGGTTGGAGCTGCAATGATTGAAAGGGCAAAATAAGGATGGTTGCTAATGGACCCTCCTTAGGCAATTACATTTGTTTTCTAGGTAGTCTGCCAAGTCCAGAAGGGATTAGGAGTCTGGAAGGCTTAAACCCTGAAAGAACAAAAAGTTGGGCAGTTGTTTTTTTAAATTATTTTAGAAGGACCTAATCTTTGATGTGACTTAGCCAGAAGAATAAATTGCTGCACACTGGGAGCAACCTGATTGGTTAGATGGTAAGGGCAGACTGGGGGGTGCTGCCCAGGAGTAAGCTGCACATCAGGAAAGTTGGGAACCCACAGTGTGCAATGGAGGAATTATCCATTGAGGAAGAATGCAGACTAGAGAGGAAAGCCCTGCACCAAAGATATTATTCCAAACATATGCTTCAAAGATATTACAGAGTAAGGATGTTTCACGCTCCAGAAAAAAAAAGAAAAACAAACCACAAAACCTGAAGTTTGTGGTGTGTGTTTGTTCTCCATAGGAATTTCTGATGTTTGCTGAGAAATAGATAGACCAAAAATCAAATTTCAGTCAAAAATTAAAATGCTGGTCCAAAGTGAGCTTTCTTGGGGAGTTTCTACAGTAATTATTTCTTATTGACAGAGAAGTAACTCAACCTTTATAGTATAACTTTAGAAAAAAGAAGAAAGATGAAACAATCTTTGCTGGATACATTGCCAAGTTTTGGTGCATTTAGAACCATAGTAATAATTTTCTGCTTCCAGATTTGTGCATTATTCTGATGAAAACTATATCTTTGTCAGTTCTTTTCTTTATACTTAATATTGTGTACACTTTAAATATCAGTGCCTGTAATTGGATAGATTCTTTTTTTTTTTTAATAAGAAAGAAGGAAAGGCAGAAGTAGTAAAAAAAAATTACAAGCAAAGACTGATTTGTCATCAGTCTTTTGTCCTTTTTACAAAATAGAGTGTATTTACAAACTAATTTTAGGAAAAATCTAGTTGTGGAGAAGCAAAATCTTACCTCCACTTTATGTGGAGAAGCAAAAATGCAAGAGAAAAAGTCTTGCAGAAATTTTAAAACATTTCAGTTCTGAACTGTTATTTAAGGCAAGGTAATTTTGGAAGTTGACTGGAGAGATCTGTTTTGATTTTGTTTTATTCCTTTTGATTTTACATAATGTCTTTCATGTTGGAATGACCTCTAAAGTAAAGAGTAAAATTTTCAAAGCTATTTAATCACTTGTTCATTGTTAACTGCAGGTCAAAATGCATTATTATTCTTTTTTTCTAGAATGATTTTAGAAATTTTTTTTTTTAGAAAATGGGTAATTTTACAAAGCTTCTCACTGCAAGCAGTTTCTTTCCTTCTCCTTTTTGTACTAGATCTTGATTTCAGGGGACAAATTGGAAATATCATCTTTATTTATTTTTTTTTATACCTCCATTACTGCTGTACGCTTCTACTGGTGAACTTGAGACATTAAACATACCTGTCAGATGCTGTTTGTTCTCTCATTGTCTCCTCAGAGGAAGAAGTATGCATGGTGTAGCTTTATGTTTTGATAGGGATTTAGTTTTTTTAAATTGCACAGGTTATTCTCTATTTATGTTAGTGTGTTCAAGGTCATCAAAATGTACTTTGTGCTTCAAGGAGGAAGTAGTGCTCCTTTCATACAGGAGTCCTTGTCTCACGGCCTAAGAAAACTGTTTTCAGCATAGATCAGGTTGGCTCATCCAGCAAAGCCTGACTGTCAAGCATTGGTTTGCATCCTGGAGCGGGAGGCAATTTTTCATGCCTTAGGCCATTAAATGTTCAGAGCTGTTATCTTTCTCCTCATCTCAGTTATTTCTCATGTGTGGTATTGAGAAGATGAACTACAGTGCTCAGCAGCAGTTAGAGCTTCCCAAGAGGTGATTTTTTAAATTGAGTAAATAAAAAAACCAACCTCACACACACACATTCTTGTAATATAACCAAAAATCTGTGATAAGTCAAAAGGCCAGATACTTTTCTCTTGCTGTTAAAGTGGGATCTAGACTATTATACAGAAGGAAATACTAGCTAATAAAGGTATCACTATTCAGAGAACTTAGATTCACTGAGAAACACAAATTCATTCGTGAAGTATAGGACAAGCTGAGTAAATGCAGCATAACATCTATCATGTGAGCATGTACTGTGCTGCAAGCTTTTCAGAGCTTTACCCTCCACCCGAGGAAAAAGTAATCTTTGTCTGCCATGATTCAATTTCAACCTTATCCAGCTACTGAGTACCTGTGGGCTTGCTCTTCTGACCTCTCTTCTGTCCTCATGGAAGGTAAGTGATTGTGTCAGGGAGAATATACCTAGCCTTTGCGTGTTGTGAGCCATTGTATGACTGTTGACTGTTTTGCCTAGTTGCTGTCCACAGATATTGAAAAACAAAATCAAACTAGGATTACTCGTGACTTTTTCAGTGACAAAGAAAAATTCTGTGTTTTGCAGCAGAAATTCAGTTTATCACTCAGCACACTTTGCGTGCATTCTGCTAGGAAGGGCTCAAACCGTAGTCATACATTAATCTTACACTTTATTTTGTGGTACAGCAATAATGTATGGGAGAGGCTTGATTGTCCAGGAGTAAGAAGTTTAAAAAGATGTTTGAATGTCTTCCCTGTGTCTGATACAAATACTTAGTTGAAAAGGCTGTACTCCTAAGCCTCAGTGAAATTACTTCCTTTTAAATTGCTTGAAATACATCAGTTAATTCTGTTAGCTAGTTGTCTTGATTACATATTTGGATGCTAGAGAGAAGCAGACTGATTAGTCTGATTTATTTTAGAAGCCTACCCTAAGTCAAGGTCAATCACATCCCTCGTTCTTGTAATTTCCTTTAAAGAAATTCCAGATGAAGAGCTCAAATGCAGATACCCAAAGGCTGGGAAAACATGAACTTTTTGTTCGTCTATAGAAAAATATTTTATGTATCTTTTTTAGTGGCATAGGCTATTATTACATTTGTATTGGTCATCATAGGACATCCTATCCCTTGATTTAGGTTTCTGCTATTCAGAAAACTTAAGCCAATGTGTAACTGAAAAAAAAAAAAAGAAAAAATAAACAGTCTAGGAGGCTACCATCGATTTATATGAAATTGCCAAAGCATCTGTCTGAATTGCTATCTATGATCTTAAAGAGAAAAATACTTTTTCTAGCAACAGTTCTTATTTTTTTAAAAGCTTTATATCAATTGGAGGTGCAGTGAGAACAGGCCTAAACCTTAAGAACTCAATCGTATTTCGGGATTTTTCTCACTACACTGATAGACATTCTGATGCTTTTCACTTATCTTGGTGCCTTATCTTAGTTCACAAGATAAAAAATGCACCATTTCTTTAAGCTGAAGGTCAGCAAAATATGTCTCCACTTTCATATGCTTCATGAAATAGGAGTATGATTATTCTTCTGATGAATGCACAATTATAAACCTACAACAGAAACAACGACAAACAGAAAAGCATAATTTTTCAGGAAAAATTGCCCTCTCATAAAATCTAGGTATTATACAAAGCAGATATTTGCATGACCATAATGAAATGATTTTTTTTTTCTTTCAAAATGAGAAATGGTGATTCAGAAGAAGCTTCATGTGTTTCAAATACAAGTATTTCTGTTAGGAATCCTGCCCCTACTGACACTGTATATATTAGTGGTATTGATTTGGATAGTAAAGGTAGGTATTATGCAAATTTAGTAATGTATATTTCATTATAGGTATATCTTTATGATGTCATAGTGGCAAGAAATATACAGTGGCTATTTTATTTTGCAACAAGTTATCACAGACAGTTCACTGTCATGACATATTATCATCCCTCTTAATGACAAGCAGGGGAAGATCAGGTTTATCTTGAAAATTACCTTGAAGCTTTCCTAACTTAGTCCATTAGAGACAAAACAATGTCACAAACCTCCTAGCAGCTGTAATCTTGTCAGATAGGGTTGTTTTTTTTTTTACATTGAATTTTATTATGAGAAAAGAAGTCAGAGACACAAGGATGACAAGGACAAGTAGCAAACCAAAGACGTCTCCATACAGTTTATTGTATCATTCACTAGAAAATTATATTCCCACTCCCATTTGAAACAGTGTTTGGGTGGTTTTTTTTCTGGACAGTTCATGCCCTTCCACACACCTGTGAGTGAAAGGATAGCCCCTACGACAGCTATTTGAGATGATCTTGTGTCGTATCCTTGTTAAAGATGATGGAAGTTTTGGCAGTGTTTCCAACAGAGCTAGCATTTTACTCTCTCTCTCTCCATCACTATCACCCTCCCCAAAGGCAGCCTGAAAAGTTATAGTCCAGGCAAAAGGAATCTGAAAAGAATTGTAGTCCAAAGTCAGTAAAGAAGTTAATTAAAAAGCACTTGCAGTAAATGTTGCATGTTAAAGCAACATGAAAAATTTTTTTCTGATTTTTTTTGACAGTTCAAGAGTTTACTATTAAGCGAGACAATATATCAACTAAACCACATAAATGCAAAGTCTGACTTTTGAAATAGTTTTTGCTTTCTAAAAATGGAAATAGGAAGTCAATACCAGAGGAATTCTGTTTAGACAGGAGGAAATGTTATCTTCAGCTATGCCTACAGTGAAGAAAATATAATCAATGATTCATGCTTTCCTAAGCATGTTTAAAGTGGGAAAAAGAAAAGGAAAGGATGGAGCATATGCTTCAAAAGTCATTCATATCAAAACACATAGTATGCTGTTTAGAAGTAATTTTTTTTTTACACTAGTGAAACATCTTTAAGTTGCTGATTTCTCCTTTGTTAAGAAAGCTATGTTACAGTGTGTCAAGTTATACTTGATGCACCTAAAATGTTTAAGATGTTCTGAATTATCCATTGCAAAAAAAAAAATCAGACATACACCCTCATGAATTCACTTTTGTCCCACTTATCCTATCCACGAGTAGAAAAGCAATTCACCAGAATAAAAATGATATAGACCATTGTGAAGCAAGGAAAGATGACGATACACTGCTTAGCTGATGGAGAATGGAATACTCGATGTCATAGTTAGAGGGGCCGGGACCAGTTTATCGTTATGTGGTTAGAAGCAAAACTGTGTATTCTATACTCTCTGTGTCATTGCT
>JANHFX010028682.1:100821-128743 GCA_027560015.1 Chloroceryle amazona
TCCCCAGATGCAGGACTCTGCACTTATCCTTGTTAAACCTCATTAGGTTCTGCTCTGCCCAGCTCTCCAGTCTGTCCGAGTCTCCCTGGATGGTCGCACAATTTTCAGGTGAATTGGCCAATCCTCCCAGTTTCGTGTCGTCAGCAAACTTGCTGAGAAGACACTTTGTCCTGTCATCGATGTCATTGATAAAGATGTTGAACAGGACCGGACCCATATAGTTGTATGCAATTAAAAATGGTATCACTGTTCTCCTTAATATTACTCAAATAATCACGTTTATCATCCCACTTTCAGCAGCGATAGTGCTGGTGATAGTAGGTATAAAATGGCTAACCCATAAAATATCTTACAATTAGGAAGAAATTTGTAGGGATAACTGAGGGAGATTGTGACAGAAATGGGCCTGAACAGTTATTTTGGCAGAAAAAAAAAAAAGAAGTAAAGATACATGGTATTTAAGTCAGAGGGGTGGAAACTGCAGTACCTGAGACACATCAGACTGAAGACTTGGATGAAAACCTCTCATTCCAGACAGCTCAAATTCTTAAATATCTTGTGCGTCAGGAGCCTTCACAATCTAGGTAATGTTGTGTGGGATAATGTGGATAGACAACTCAAAAATTATTAAAAGTTGTGTAAATGAGTAGGACGAAAGTTAGGGTTGTCCTGAATCTGAGAATATGCTAACAGAAAGATATTTGGGTAAAGAAAAGGGCTCTGTTTCATTTGTGCTAAGATTGAAGGACAGCAGGGCAATAACAAGAAAACATTAGAAAATAAGTCCAAGGCAGGTCTAGAGAAAGGGGGGAATTCACAGTCATCTGGACTTTCCTTTAGGAAATATCACGTTAATAATATATAAAGCGTGTGTCTACTCCATAGTTTCAAGATTTTCCCAAATGTGCCTGGTTTCCATGGAGATGAGAGCCTAAGGACTGAAAAATAGTTTGTTTAAAATTCTACTCCATAAAACTAAACATGGTTCTTGCATTCAGTATGAAGACTCTTTGAGTTAGAGGAAGAGTAGTCTCTGCTCTCAGAAAGAGTTTGGCAGTATTGGGAAGATTTTTTTTTTTTCACTAGTTATAAACAGCTAAATTCAGTGAATGCTTCTTTATTTCTTCACTAGAGGAGAAATCACCTGAAATGGGAGTCGAGCTGATAAGGTTCACCTTCTTTTCCCAAACTGAAATGTTCTGGCGCATGAAGCGGTCTAAGCTAAGTAGGATAAAACACCTCAATCTAATGATGACAGCTAAGTGCTCCCTCATCCATGTGTAGCGAGGTGATAGGGACCTATTCCCGCTGTGTGGAAATTATATAATGCCACTCATCATGTGGCAATGAGGTATGGAATAAAGAACATTGCTGAGTAATTATACAACACAAGCATCACATTTGTATGACTAACACAAAGTGGGAAAACCTGTTTCTGAAGCTATGAGAATGAATCTGCTGTTTTCGACAATATGCCCAGAAAGCTTATTACTTTGAAAGCAAAATGCAGTTCAGGAAATTTCAAAAGGGAAAAAAAAAATGCTATTGCATTTGCTATAACTCTTTCTTTCATCTTCTCAATATATTAGTGAAAATTGAAGGCAAGCTTATGATATGTACATCAAAAGAAATCTTTCCCTATTATGCATGTTCGATGGACAAGGTCAATAGCAGGAATGATTTAAACATTTGCTAAGATCTGTTGTATTATTCCAGTGAAAGTTTACAAGGGAAGAACAGAGTAATGCTAATAAAGACTAAGCCAGATTCTTCCACTTATGTCTTTCTGTTCCAAAAACAAGTCTAACATTTTCTGAAAATTCCAAATGTAATGTTTCTGCTATGATGTCAGTTACCTGTGAATTCATGTTTACTTGAAAGATGCTTAAGGTGTGCTTACAGTCACTTAAGAGTAAGCAAACCACTCTGATTATTAGTTTTGAAACAAAATGTGAATTATTAAAGCTCAGAAAAATTACAGTAATAGCTGCCTCTGCTAAATCATATCACCTTAATATTTGTATAAGAAAAAGTGGATATATTTTTTGTTTTCAGAAGAAATTATCCTTGAGTTGAATAGAAGTGGTTTACATTAAATGATTAACTGAAAATATTGATAGCAATAGTAACAAACACTAGCAAAACATAGTCCTTTTGTGATAGTATCATTGTAACCAAGATATATAAAAACATGTTAGGAAGGAAAGGAAGGTGGGAAGAACAAAAAAAAATATGTAAAATAAAAACTCATTTGCATATTTGAAAAGTATAGCTTTCTCCTCAAATGAAGTAATTACTGAGACCTGGTATGAGCAAAACTTTCTTGATGAAGGATTATTGCCAGGAAAAGTCTTCATGTAGCACAAGCTCCCTATAGTGTACTTTTTATTCTACAATCCATTTAATATAGCACTGTGTTCATAATGATTGCACTAATAGAATTTTGTTTCCTGGAGTGATCAAAGATGTCTTAGCAGGAATCAAGCAGGCAATTGTGTTCTGGTGGCGCCACCTGTGACCCTTTCTGTGTTCCCAGGGCACACCCCTCCACAGTCCAGGAGCAATCAGGCCATGGGGCAGAAGTTACTTTGGTGGGTCTGTACTCCTGGAGTGAACTCCTTATGGACTGTTATTTTCCTAGTAAGCAAATCTGTTAATTTAGAACTTTTTTGCTTTATTGTTTCAGGAATTCAAAAGTGATTGTGCCACTGTGGAACTATTTTAATAACGTTTTTATCAATTTTGAATGCATATTAGACCTCATATAGAAATATTTATAAGGAACAAATGGTGTTAAATTAAGAAGCATAATTTCTAGTAACTTATCGTTTTTATTAATATTTAGAGAATTTCTTCTCTAATTTTCTTTTACAGATCATTCTGCTTGGGGCTGCTGTTTCAATAGTGCTCCATTCTTGGCCTTGTCATTTAAGTTCCTTATTTAATTTATATATAAAAAATTCAATAGGTTTAATGTTCTAGTTTCTCTTTGTTTTAGTTAAAATGGAAAATGTGTCCCCTTGTATACCACTTCAGGTCCTGAATATTCAAGCCATTTAAGGCAGCTTTAAAGAAAACTTTTTTATATAAAACTTTGGTTTTCTGTGTTGTTCCTTAAGATAAAATGGACAAGCCAGGTAAGATGATAAACTTTCTTGAACTGAATTTTGAACCTTTTAGAAGTACAATGATTAATAATAAGCAAACTTTGCTTTACCAAGGCATCTCTAGTTTTTGATTTCCTCTAAATTACCCCAGCCCACCAATTTCAGTGGATTTTTTTTACCAGATCTCCAAATTTACATGCATATTTTATGGCACAGATTTCTCTGGTGACAGGTTACAGAGTTTAAAAGATCTTTGCATTTCACAGTTGTTGCTAATGCTATTGAGTTACACGAAACCCTCTGTTTCTGGCAGTGGGAATATTGTATCTTCACAGCACCTGCTGCCTCCAAGTGGGAAGCCTTGGTTTAAGTCCAGTAAAACCAAGGGAAAGAATGATATTAACTTTCTGGAGATTTGGGTCAGAATCTGTGAAATCAGCAAATCTGTTTGGCTGCAGAGTGCTCAGAAAGCCCTGTCACAGAAGCTGGTTGTATTTTTCAATTTATTTCCATTCAAAGCTTTAACAAATCAAGTCTGAAAGGAAGAAACTACTTCCCCTTTAAAGCACCACCAAAATGATCGACTTTAGTCAGGTAATCTACCACTAGATCAAAACCCCTCAGGGAAATACTTACATTTTGCCAGTTTACTCAGGGGAATGGGTCTAGGGATCGGGAGATATCCTCTGCATATATATTTTTTCTTTTTCTTTTTTTTTTTTTTTAAACCGAAGGAAACACTGATGTCAGATCTGAAGCTAGTGATTTAATCATAGTGTACTGCAGCCTCTAGCAATCCTATCTTCTCAGAAATCAATATCTATGCTCTCAGTTATATTAGAGAAATGTTTACTTCTTCACCTGACCAAGATATTAATTTGTATATGCTGTATTGTCTGGGTTTTTTTAAGTTAGTGATTTGTGGGGAGAGTAGTCTAATTTATTTTTAAATCCTTTAATGCTGCACAATTTTCCTGTTATTGACTGATTATTTTGTGTGCATATATAGCACTGTTCGCATGGATCAAGATGCTCTACAAAGGATTTGAAATGCTCTGTATGTAGGAAGTGATGCACTTTTTTGCTAAAACACAGCCATAAGCAGGGCAGTGTGTAGTAGCAACGTTTGTGTTGCTAGTGCTACCGATTTCAGCTCAAGAGGTGAATAGGAACATTCAGCTGGTGCATCAGGGGTATTTAAGTAGGTGAAATACAATTACCTATGTTGGAATATGATCAGGATACCAGTGTTAAACCTCAGCTTGGTGAAAAGCACTGTGGGATTTTTAATGACCATGAGTTAGATAATGTATTTATCATCCCGAGGACAAAACCTTTACTAGCAGAGTGCCTCCTGCCACTTGCTGCACTGTTAGTTTAACATGGACCCATAGGGAAGAGTGTCAGGTCCTGTGGGAAGTCACTGTTGCCACATCTGCTGCCTGCTCAGAGAAGGATGAAGCAGAGGCTAGAGGGAATTGCAAAGATTTTCTGGCTTTCCTGGGGAAGTCTGTGGCAGGACACAGGGCTGAGTGAGATGGCAGGGGCTGCTCAATGTTACTTCCATAATGGCTGAATATATTTCCTGGAAGGAGTGTGCTACAGCATCCAGCTATCCCCAGAGGTCTCCCGTCCACAAACTGACCTGCTTCTGCTTCATTTGCTTAATGAGATCTGAAGAGATCACAGCTCAATGTGGTTGGCTACAAAAAGCACATTAAACATGTCAGTGCAGGTGATTCTCCCACTATATAAATTGACAGTGTAGGATTAGCTGGTATTGCTTTGGAAATCTATTAACATTTGAAGCAGTTTACTTAAATTAGAAGCCTTGATAGAATTACAATTACTTTCCTTCTCTTCAGTGAGTTTTATTGCTATCTTTGTGTACCTTGCAATAAGAAGCCTTATAAGCCAAGGAAGATGTTTTCCAAAATCTTATGTGGAGCCACATTCCTCTTTTAGATTTACAAGCCTGTACAGCTATGGGAGAAGCAGCAATTGGAGGGAGGGAAGATAAGCACGGACCCACTGGCTTTTCAAGTTTGCCAGCATATGCTGCAGCATAGAAGTGGGTAAGTGTGAAGACATAAAGGTTGTGGCCTTGCGAACTGATGTGCATTGGCAGTGTTCAGAATTGCACAGGACACAAGTAAGAGTATTTAGCTTCCTGTAGATTCAGTGCAGGGTGGTGCAGGTAGAATAACAAGAGAAGGTATCATCTCAGTCAGGGAGCTGGATGCATGTAGCCTTTTCTGATTTGTAATCTAAGTCCTTTGGGATCCAAGCTGGCAGACAGGAATGTGTGCTAGTGCAACAGGTTGAGGATATGCAATTTTTTCTTCGGAACTGCATCCAAAAAGAGGAGAACCTGCATTCTGCCTCGTTCCCCTGGCAAGTGACTCTGAGATAGCAGTAATTCTTTGCTATTGTAAGGCTACTAGTTCTAACATTATATGTGGAGTGCAACCAAAATTAACACAGCATGAGAAGGTGAAGGCAGAAAACCAGTAGGTGGACAAGTGAAGCCACACGGATGGTGAGTTTAGGACAGAAAGCTGGGGGACAACTGTGAAGGGTGTATAGGTTGGCTGAGCAGCCACAGAAAGGGAAAATGGAAGGGAGAAAATAATGACTAATGGCCCTGGGGAAAAAGTGAGTGGTCTGTCAAGGAGGTAACCCATGGACCTTTCCGCCCAAGGAGAGAATGATAATGTAAAGGAGCTAATGTGGTGATCTGTAGGTTAACTGTGAGCAGGGAGGAAAGCAGAAGGAACTGAGAACTGGTCTCAGGAGTCTGACCTAGAAATAGTGAAGTAAGATGGAAGATTTTATGGAAAAATATTTCCTTCTGTATGGAAGCAGATGTGCCGTTGCATGTTTTTTCCAAGATCAGATGTCACTTTAAATTACTGAGGTCAGAAGAGACAAAACCATCCCATGTGAGCTGAAATAAAGAGGAGCAGCATCAAGTGATTATATTATATTATTTATAAAAATAGCCTTTGTTTCTCATACTGTATTTCAGGTTTCCTGTAGGACCTCAGAAATACCTTAATTTCGTTGTCATCAGACCTACTATTTATTTTTTAACTTGGGAAGGTTTTAGCTCTAACTGTAACTTTTCAGAATTTGATCTGTGTATGCCTCAAATAATTTATCCTGAGACTTAGTTTAAGTCTTGATCCTTATGTCAGTCGAGTATCTATATACTCAGTTGAGTCTCTCTTTTAAATAATCTGCATATGTCTTCTGATGGTGGAACACTCAAAAATTTTCCAAATTATTTCTGTCTTATATATCTCGATCTTCATCTGTGAACTTTAAAATACCACTTAACATTATGTACTCATCATAATGTATTTTAGTCCTACCCTGGCATAGCCATCTTTGACTCATGACAGCAAATATATCATCCTTTATCTAAATAAAATCATCAGTGGAACCATTCACATCAGGACTTTTTGTAGCCTCCAGTCAGTTTATGGACCTTATTTCTGGCAGACACTCTGACATTTCATCTGATCTTCATCTTCTCTGATAATGTCTAGGTTGCCTGTATTTCATATTCCTTTAGCTCCTTCAGGTTTCACTTACTGCATAAAATCTTCTATCAGGTATTCATCTGAGGGTGTCCAATATCTATTTCAGACCTGAATCCAGTTACTTTTGTTCATAATTCTTTTACATCACTAAAAGTTCATGTGCTGATTATGTCTACAGTTTTAAAGCTCTTGCTGTTCATTGTTTAAGGGCTCTATTACCTTTAGTTGGTGAAGAAGAAAAAGCATCTGTGAGATCAAAATACAATATTAACATTTACTGAATGTAGTGCAGGTATGACAAAAGAGATCTTTTAAATTTTGGAAGCTCAAAAAAGCTGATTGTGAGGGAGGGGATGGAATCTAACTGACATTGTCAATAACCTACCCAAAGTGCTCAGGTAAATAATATTTACTAATCGCTAACAATTTGGTGTCCCAAATATGATAGGTTTTGATTTTTCTCATCCATCAATAACTGACTTTGATATTATTAAAAATATAGATGGTAATCTAGTCCTCAAAACACTTCATTCAATTAAATGTAATAATTCTATTACATTATGTGTAGTTATTAAATTGATATTGATGTTTAATATCCTTCTAAATCTATATAAGGAATGAAAAGATTTCATGTTAATTTGTGCGATCTACCTTTAGACATATAAACTAAACCCTGCAGTCCACAAAGGTCATATCGTCAAATAATTTGTTATGTGTTTTATGGTACCATCTCAAAAAATATATTATTAAAACCATTTCATGAAAAAGGAGCAGTTTAGAGAGAGACACCTCCTAAAATCTGTAAAGCTGGGTCTGCTGTTAACTCCAGCAATCCAGAACTTTTGAGAAAAAATGGGAATGAATTATGTTATGTACTTACAAATAAGTACTTTTAAAATATGTAATTAGTTCAGTTTTGATATTGAAACTATAAATTTATTAATAATATTGGATAAACCAAAATAAGTAGCATACTGAGACACCTCTATTTCCACTAGAGCTTATATGTTTCCAAGCATGGATGAATGGAATAAATGATTTATCAACTAGATCAATATGACTTGCTGTATCTAAAAATAGAAAGATGTCAAGGGACAGTGATATTTTCAGACAATATTATTTTTCATTGTATTTTTCTTTTTTTTTGTTTGTCTGTTTTGTTTTTGTTTTTGTTTTTTTCCTCTTTCTTAAGCTTAACTATAATACACCTTGCAATCCTATAATACTGCTGTGTACCAGAAAGATCCTCTACTTCTTTACCTGACCAACTGGTAGGCAATTTGCAAGCTGTTTTCTATCTATGACTTATCTTTATGTCTACAAAAGAGAGATCCTCCATAACATGATATGGCATATAGACTCTGCTTTATGCAGAAGATATGCCAATGTCCTGGTTTATCTCACCTGTAATAATTGGACAGTTTTGATAAAAATAGAAGAACCAAGCTGAGGAAAATCAATGCTCAGGTGATGCTCTGGGGTGTGTGTGATCAGTGCTCTATTACCCTTTTCTCACTCTCTTTTTTTTACACTATTTTATAGCAGAATGTCTGAGTTAGTCCATAGCATTTTACAATCCCTCTCACTTTTCTCCAGCGATTGAGTTACTTTTTCTCATCTTTTGGTAGCCCTTCAGCCTTTATGTTCCTTGATCAGTCAAAATCATTGTACTGGCCAGTGTTCCTTTATGATGGATAGTCAGAGGTTGCCAAAGACCAGTTCCATCCATTATATTTGCAGTGTGAAAGCAGATGTCCATTCTTTTAGGATATTCAGTCCTTCTCAGTGAAGATCTTTAGCCAAATATCAGCCTATATTTGAGGAATATGTAGCTGAAATTTTAACTTTCATTGCGATTTGTGATGCTGGCCCCTGGGAAATTTCATTTGTTAATTCCCTCTTGGACAGCATTAAGACACCTTGACTTTCTTGCCCTGGGAATAGAATACTTTTGAGGGATGCCATATCCCCTAACAATAACACAAGCTAAGGAGGCCTAACGTCATAAACATTTAAGACAACATTTTCCCATAAGAGGTTTGAGGTTAAGAAACAAAAATTTTTTTTTTCTACCCCCCCCAAATTCTTGAAGAGACAGAAATGTAGTCCTCTCAAATTGCTCAGAAACTACTTTGTATCTAAAGATCAGGAAGGACTGAGAAAATCATGACCAGAACTGACAGACAAAGCACATTAATAGATAAAAAGTGCTTTCTTTTTCCTGGAGACTAACTGTATATATATTTATGCACAGATATAGCATGTACAACTATAAATGCACACCATATATAAACTAATTTACATGTATCTTGATAACCTGTATGGTAAGTATATAGAATTTGATGGTTTATACCTGAAGTATAGCTATATGCAAAATCATATTGACTTCTAAATGGCTGGAAAGCCATCTTCAAAATGGTTGTAATAAAGAAAATTCAGCACAATTAATTAGACTTTGCAGTTCTGTTTTCAGATTTTGAAGCCATAGTTAGGTAAAGAACTTTCATTTTTTCTGCAATTCCAGCTCTGGGATGCTAATAGGTGTCCAATCAGAGCAGGATGTCAAAGCAAGGAAGAAAATTGTCCTTCCTTTGCTCTAAATGTCTCTCTTAACTTTGTACAGTACTGACAGCTTCAAGAAGAGATGCTGGATGATCTGAATGCCGTAAAGGTAACAACTGAAGGACAGAGGACCAAGATTTTGGAAAGCTGACTAGAGAGAAAGGTCGAGGGTGTGAGGGAGACTATGGATCTGTAGGTAGGAAGACCGATGCTACCAGCAGTCAAAGGAAATTATTGTGATGTCAACAGCAAGTGAGGAATGAGAAACTGATTTTGACTTGTTCTTCAGGTGGTAAAAGGGTATGACATGATAGGAAGCCTGGGTTTACATGAACAAAATGACTATGCTCAGGAGCCACTTGACAATTTGATTCACCCTTTTACATGTTCTCCTTGTTACACAAATGATTGTGTTCACGTTTGCTTCCCGCCACTTACCCTCCCTCTTTCAGGGATTAAAATGTGGAATTTTTTGTTCTGGGTATAAATTAGAGAGAGAGACGATTATGTATTCCAGTGTCGTTTATGTGGATAATTTGGAACACATATTTTGAAAAAGTTTGTATTTGCAGGACTCTCATTCTGAAGCAGTTGAATAGTGCCAGGGAGAATGCACTTTTCTTTCTTTCTCTCACACCGAGTCCTTGTGTGATGCTAATCAGAGCAAGTTTAGAAAGTGCATAGTAAATAAAGCCTGAACAAAGAGACATATCCTGAGAAGAATTAAAGAAAGCATTGACTGGTTGTTATGAAGAGTAAAGTGTCTATTGTGTGCTCTGAAAGGCACAAGTATTGTAGGGGGAAAAAAAAAATAAATCATAGGATTAAAGCCAGACTGTAAGCATAGGCATAGCATGCCAACTTAAAGTTCTTGTTGAACTGCAAATGGTGTTTTCCTAGGCTTTTTTGAAAGTTTGATTTTTGAAATGTTGATATTCTCTAAACAAGGGATTTTTGTTCTCACTCCGTATAATTGTGTCTGTGCTGAGTCATTAAGTACACCTTTCTGATGGTAACAGCTCACCTCCCAGATCTCTGTAAGAAAACTCTTGGCAAAGAGACTTAAAGTTAATGCCTAGTATGAAGCTGTCATTCTCACCTTCATAGTACACAAAAAATTGCTGCATAATTCCTGAATAAGGAGTGAATATTTTACCATTGGTTGTTTTTCTGGTAGGATGGATCTCTTTTCCTTGAGAATTTTCTGTTTTAGTAATCTTAGAGCAATTTATTTCCTTTCTAGACAAGCCTTAACAGTAAATGTATGGCATGAAATATTTGTGCAGAGAAACTAAACATTTGAAATGTCATGGTGGATCAAAGATGGCTATATTTCCTAAACTACAGGAGGCCAGGGGTTATCTAGCAACACTGTAAACCGTAAAAAGGGATAACAAAAAAGTTTAGTTTTATATATTGAAATACTATGTCAATAAAAACCCACAATGAACTTTTTTACTACAGTCTTTACTGTCCCAGCTGGTGTGTAAATACAATTGAAAAAAGCTTATGTTATTTGTTTAAGAGAACATGATTTTATTTTTCCTGAAATTATAAGAAGATAAAGGAGGAACAAATGACCTGGGGTAGGCATTTTAACAACAAAGGATATGGAAAGACTCTGTGCCTTCTTTAGCTCAGTCTTTATTGACAAAACATTGACTTTTAGGCCCCTGACATTCTGTGTCCAGTGTCAGAGTCTCTGGGAGTGAACATTACCAATGCTAGAGGAAGACCAGTCAAGGAACCACTCAAGCAAACAGGAGAAGCATAAACCCATGAGACTGGTTATGTTCAAGGATGCTGAGGGAAGAGTCTGAAGTCATTGCAAGACAGCTTTCTGTTATCTTTGAGAGGTTATGGCCACTCAAGGATCTTTCTGACAACTAGAAAGTGGCAAATCAAACTACATACATTAAAGATTAGAGAACTATAGGCCAGTCAGTCCACCTTTGGCCCTGAAGAAGGTTATGTTGTAAATTCTACTGAGAAGCCCTTTATAGGGACACAAAACCCATGGTGACTGGTAACAGCTACTTTGCATTCACTAAGGGAAAATTGTGTTTTACTAACCTCTGATTGTCTTTGAGGATGAGATGACTGGCCTGGTGGATGAGAGGAGAGCAGAGGATGTTGTTTGCTCTGACTGTAACAAAGCCTTGGACATGGTTTCCCGTAGTACTATTTTTGCAGCCAAAGTGGTAAAAATAGGCCAGACATCTGGAAAACTTGTTAGGCTGCCAAAAGATTATGATCACTGGTGTGAATTCCAACTGTCAGGTGATTACTAGTGGTATTCCTCAGCAGCTGGTACAGGGGCAAATACTGATTAATGTCTCTCTTAATGAGTTGAGTGGTGGGAATGATAATAAATCCTCACCAAGTCTGCAGATTACACCAGTGCAGGGACCAATCAATACATTGGAGGGAAGGACTGTCATTCAGAGATATTTCAGTAATCTAAAGAAATGGGCTGACAGAAATGTCATGGAGCTCAATAGTGGCAGACTGAAGAACATAAGACTAGGGGGAGATCTAAATGTCACTTTCAACTTTTTAAACAGGATTTATAGAGAAGATGGAGCTAGACTTTTGTCAGAGGTTCACAGCAAAAGGGCAAGAGGTAATGAACAGAGGCAACAGCAAAGGAAATTGTAATTAGATCTAAGAAAAAAAAACAACAAACTTTACTGTGAGGATGGTTAAGCACTGGACCAGGTTGCCCAGAGTTTTGGGTTCTTCACTTCCAGAGATAGCTAAATTCATATTATCCCTGTGTTGAGATAAGAGTTGCATATAGATGACTTCCAAAACCTTTCCAAACTGACATAGTTAGTGGTATTGTAAAGAAGAAAATGGTGATCATAGAATTCTAGGAGCCAAGTTTATAATGTTAAAAAAGGCCTGTTAGATGGTCATATCTGACATTTCCCAAGAAGAAAAAGTAATGATTGTTTGGTACATACATAGAGGAGGTCTTAGAGAGACTTTCCTTTTTGTGTGAATGTAGGCCAGGATGTAAAAAGGTTACTGTCCTTCACAAAGCACTGTAGACGTCTTTTGACCTTTGAAAGGCAAATTGTAGCAAATTGGCACACGACACACATATCTTAGCTGTATTTACAGCATAACTGAGGGTGGAGCTCATGATAATTTATGTCCAGTTAATAAAATCTGGGCCTTTGGAAGAACTTGGGTAGGAAGTATTAGTAACTCATTTACTGGCTGAAAAGTGCACAAGTTTGAGTGACTTCTGTCGTAGAAACTCTCAAATCTTCTCGTCCCGGAATATTACTAAATGTTTTCAAATATTTTATTTTAGGGGTTTCAGTTACCTCTAAAGATATATTGGAGTAATTCTTATTCCTTGCAGTAGTTAACCCATATGTTGTCATACTGACTTAGATCATATGTAGGAAATTTCTTACATTTGCTTTAGTTTTGACTATTGCATGTGCAGTAATCTTTTGAACAGCTTAATGCTGATCTCCCATATGTTATTCATATTGTCAATACAGAAGGCTTTGTTCTCATAGACAAATGTAGGAAAGAGTTTTAAAACCTATTTGAGGTGTTAGTAAAGCTATGGTTATCTGAAGGAAAGAGGAAAGACTTCAACCATTGCAAATAATTTAGGATGCATTTCTGAAAATGCTGATAATTTTTTTCATTCTGTGAAATTCTCCTTGAGGATCATTGCAATTTTGGCATGCTTCCCAGTATGTTACTGTATGTAAGACTGCTTATGGTTATCACAATCACCAAATTTCTTCCTCTTTTAACTCCTGTGTTAGCAAAACAATGCATGTAAATGAAATGTACATGTGTATACTTGGGAGAATGTTTGGGTGGATGAGCACATCTTCAGGAGCTCTGATACCCTGGTGTAGGATCATTCCCTGAAGGATGAAACTCCCTTGCCTGTTAATGGTAGTGTACACTTGACAGTATGCGACTGGTCTTATATAAGTCTGTACATAAACAAACACAGTATTATTGTCCATTTGGGGTAAACACATGTAGTTTTTCACAGGTTATGAATCAAAATCAGACAGATCAGAGATCTAATAGTGGATAATTTTAGAGTATTTAAGGTGTCTTGTCTTCAGCATCACTCTTGCCATGAGACATGAATATCAGGATGTACTTGCAAAATAATTTAATATAAAAGACATGATATTAATAAAAGTTTCTTGTTTATGCCAATATTATAGTATTACAGGTCAGTATTGCATAGAGTCCTTGGTTGTCCATGCAGTAATTTGCACTATAATATGAAGTTAGAGGAAAATATACTTCTCTAATTCCTTTTCTTCAAGAAATAGAAAACAATTTCTTTGAAGAGTTTTTAAAAAAAATCATCATGAGACAAACATCTGTGTCCATTTTCTTTCTGGCACTAGGGCCATAAGCCTGAGGAATTTGCAAATGACTTCCTTTAAAATGTGTTTCTTCCATGTCTGGCCTTGATTCTACTCACTTTCCATAGATGGAAACCATTGCTCTAACCTTTTTGTTGTTGTTTCTTTTTTTAAGTAGTGATGTTTTAACTGTGATAATCTCAAAAACTACTAATGAAAGAGGATTTATGTTCTAAGTTTCTTTTAAAAAATGAATCATGACTGCAGGAAACTTAATGGATTATTTATTCTGTACATATTAGATGGACATTGAATGGAGAATCTTAATTTACTAACATTTTCTTAGAAACACCAAGATCTCTTCTTTCCAAGATAGATGCAGGGCACTACATGGCTCAGGAAACTGTTAATGCAACACAGAGCCCATTATTACACAATTCACAGCCTCAGATTCAGAAATGGTGATGATTGAAAGTCATTACCATCTGACAACAGCTCCATAAATTTATGTCAAAGGAAATGATGATTCCAGTCTGGTTTGTTAAGGGCATCTGTCTGCTTAATAAAATCATGTCTGTTATTGGTTTAGATTTCAAAGACTAAATAGGAATAGAAAACAACCATTCAAGAAAAGACTCCAGAGTGCAGTGGGGTTGTGCAAATAAATACTCACTGCCCTCCTGCCTGCTTTCTGGAATCCTTAATTGATTTACAGACCTCAGCCACCCTTGAACACTAAACAAGCTGAAGGAAGTTTGCTTAGGTGTTTTCCTTGAGACAATCCATGATATTTTCTCACAAATATAAAGGTGTTGCATACAATCACTGGTGCCTCATGTGGGGTTGTAATGGGGATCAGTATCTCCCAAAAAAGATAATTTTCTGATTTAGAATTGAAACATTTTATAAATCTCACAAGAGTTTTTCAACCCCCCCATTTCGACTGTTGCAGCTAATGCTTATAGGATTGTATCTTCAGTGTGAGACAGGGATTTGTTCTCTGTTTCACGGGAAAACAGGACGTCTGACAAACTGCCTACATCTTGTGGGTTTTTTTGTCCTCTGAATAGGCAGCATAAATGTAATGATAGTATAGAGATGGGTGTAAAACTAACCAGTTTAAGTCTCTTTCATGCAACTATATTCAAAATAGCCATAATATCCAGGAATTTAGGTCAGATAATTTTAATTCCATAGATGGGAAATTGTCTTGTTTATATCGGTGAAAATAACCAAAAATATGCTTTTGTATTTCTGTTAGTCATAGTGTGTACAGAATCATAGAATGCATTGGGTTGGAAGGGATCACCAAAAGTCATCTAGTCCAACCCACCTGCAGTAAGCAGGAACATCTTCAACTAGTTCAGGTTGCTCAGAGCCTCATCAAGCGTGACCTTGAATGTCTTCATGGATGGGGCCTCCACCACCTCCCTGGGCAACCCATTCCAGTGTACCACCACACTCTTAGTAAACAGCTTCTTTCTAATCTCCAATCTAAATCTACCTTTCACTAGTTTAAAAAAATTGTCCCTCATCCTATTTCTACATGCCCTGTAAACAGTCTCTTCCCAGCTTTCTTGTAGGCCTCCTTCAGGTACTAGAAGGTTAGTGGCCTAAGGTCACCCCAGAGCCTTCTCTTCACCAGGCTGAACACCACCACCTCTTTCAGCCTGTCATTGTAGGAAAGGTGCTCCAGACTTCTGATCATCCTTGTGGCCCTCCTATGGACCTGCTCCATCAAGTCCATGTCCTTCTTGTGTTAAGGGCTTCAGAGCTGGACAGAGTACTCCAGGTGAGGTCTCACCAGAGCAGAGTAGAGGGACAGAATCACCTCTCTTGATCTGCCGGACATGCTTCTTTTGATGCAGCCCAGGATGTGATTGGCCTTCTGGGCTGCAAATGTGAACTGTTGTCTTATGTCCAGCTTTTCTTTGACCAGTATCCCCAAGACCTTCTCTGCAGGGCTGTTCTCTATCACCTCATCCACCAGCCTGTATTGGTAATGAGGTTTGTTTGGACCCAGGTGCAGGACCTTGCACTTGATCTTTTCAAACCTCATGAAGTTCACCTTGGCCCACCCCTCAAGCCTATCCAGGTGCCCCTGGATCACATCCCATCCCTGGCGTATTGACCATACCGTTCAGCTTGGTGTCTTCTGCAAACTTGGTGAGGGTGCATTCAAACCCATGGTCTATAGCACTGATGAAAGTATTAAACAGTACTGCTCCCAGTATAGACCCCTGATGGACACCACTTGTCACTAATCTCCATTTGGATATCAAGTCATTGACCACTACCCTCTGGATGTCACCATCCAGCCCATTCCTTACGCAAAATACAGTCCACCCGTCAAATCCATATCTTGCCAAATTAGTGTGAATGGTGTTGTGGGGGACTGTGTTAAAGGCCTTGCAGAAGTCCAGGTAGCTAATATCAATTGCTCATCCCTTGTCCACTGATGTACTCATTCCATTGTAGAAAGCCACGAGGTTGATCAGGCAGAACATGCCTTTAGTAAAGCCATGCTCTCTGTCTCATATCACCTCCCTGTCCTCCGTGTGCCTTAGTATAGCTCTGGGAGGATCTGTTACATGATCTTCCCAGGCACAGAGGAGAGGCTGACAGGTTAGTAGTTCCCCGGGTCCTCCTTTCTACCCTTTTTAAAAATGGGTAGAATGTTTCCCCTTTTTCCAGTCACCAGGGACTTCACTTGACTGCCAGGACTTTTCAAATATCACGGAGAGTGTCTTGGCTGCTATGTCAGCCAATTCCCTTAGGACTTTGGGGTGCATCCCATCAGGTCCGATAGACTTGCTATTGTTTGGCTTCCTCAGGTGGTTATTAACCTTGTCTTCACTTACAGTGGGGAGGGACTTTGTCCCCTCTGGTCCCCATCTTGTGGTCCTTCAACTCAGGAGGTGTGAGGAGAGAGGTTGCCAGTGAAAACTGAGGCAAAAACATAAGGTGAAAACCAAAGCCGCCTCCGCATCTGCTGTTACTAGCTTGCGTTCTTGCTCATTGGGGGAGTATAGTTTCTTTAACCTTCCTTTCCTGGTTGACATGCCCGTAGAAGCCCTTCTTGTTATTCTTCACATCCCTTGCCAAGCTCATCTCTAGCCATAACCTGACATTCCTGACCTCATCCTTACACAACCAGGCAGTGTCCCTATACACTTCCCAAGATACTTGTCCCTGATTTAACTGCCTGTGCAGTTGCTTCTTGCCTTTTAGTTTAACCAGCAGGTCTCAACTCAGCCATGCTTGTCTCTTCCCTTCATTGTTTGATTTCTTACACCTGGGGATCAAGAGCTCTTGCATTCTATGGAAAGCATCCTTAAAGATCTGCTAGCTCTGTTCTGTTCCCAAGGACCATTTCCCAGGGTGTTTTACTGATTTGCTCCTTGAAGAACTGGAATTTTGCTTTCCTAAAATTCAGGGTCCTGACTATGCTCCTTGTCTGGCTTGTATTCCTTAGGACAGTGAACTCCACCAGTGCATGATTACTGCAGCCCCTGATATCCCTGATGAACTTTCTTGTGTTGGTGACCATCAGATCCAGATGGGTATTTCATAAAGTAAATTTATTTTTTTTCTTAATGATATGAAGAATTTTTTTTATTGTGAACCCAGGCTTTTTTTTTCCCCTTTTTTTCTTTTTTCATTGCACTGCATTTCCAAGAGATTAAACCTCTTGTAAAATAGTAGTATTCAAAATTCATTTCAGGTAGCAGCTACAGGCCAATGACTATTCAGCATTTATTTCAACAATCCTGACAAGTGTGCAGATGGTTGTTGTCTAAGTTGTATCTTTGTAACTTAGTTTCTCTACTGGTATAAACTGATGTCCCTCTCTGAAATTCAAAGGTTATGTTTGAATTTAGCTGCAGATGCATTAGATCAGAGTAGTACATTTCACGTATGTTTTCTATGCATATTCATACCATGTAATTTAAACTGAGGCAAGAACTAAATATGAAAGCTACAGTCTAGCATTTTCTTAAGTGAGGAAGGAAAGGGTAAATTCAGGATTCAAAAATATGGATTGTGGTTTTGGGATACCTAAGAGTGAATGTAGTAAAACTGAATTATTAGCTGTCTGATTTTCCTTGCCCATCTCCTCCCATGTCCCTATTTTCCTGTTGCCATGCACACAAACATACCCTTTTTTTTTTTTTTTCCTGGATGCTTGTTTATAGGGCCATTCTTTAAACACAACCAAAGAATTGATTTGGGCTGATAAAAAAGGCAGTCATGGAAGGCTTTTTTTCATTTTTAAAAGGGAATCCTAATTGGACATGTAACTCAGGCTAGCAAATGATTGTGCTAGCACAGTAGAGAGCAAAGTGCACCCTAAGACAGGGGAAAGAATAGTTTAAGCTGCTATTGCCACTAAATACTTTGCACTTGAAACAATAGTTTTAGAGAAGTTCCAATAAACATCTAAGTACTGCTGTGTGTTTTCAACAGGATACTAAGAGCTGCCCACCAAAGATTTCAACATGTGTAAAAGACAAGTGGGTTCACTTATCTGTGATTCAAATTAAGTGGGGAAATCAGGCTGACAGAAGCTGTGTGCCTTTACTTGGAAACCAGCTACACAATATTTTGGAGATACTGTTTCTAAGCTTCAGTGTTAAGAGACAGGAAATTCGACTCATAACCCGACACAAAATAAAAAGCAAATAATATGAGAGAGTGGCAGACCAGAGGGATCAGATTTTCTGACTGTTACCTTGATAGCTTTTTTGGCAGGTGATGAAAGTGACCTCTGATTTTAAGCAGCCAAGGGGGGTGCAGAACCTGAACTAGGGTCAATATCACAGGAGGAAATAAAAGGCATGCTCTGCCCCAGAGTCTAACACATGAAATTGAGTAAGCTGTCAGCTTTATGTAACTATTTACTCAAGGGTGGAAATTAGTAGTTACCTTAGCAACACTAGTATCACCTGAGACATAGCTGTGCTGACTCTGATTTACAGAGATGCATTTACTTTGACAATGTATTAAGTAACCTTTCTAAATGTTTTACTGTGTTTTTATGACGAATGAGATGTATTGCAGACAGGAAAAATGGTTTCTTAAGATTTCAAAATGCTACATGCTGGTCAGACCCTTACCTGGCATAAATCCAAAAGACTTCATCATCTATGAAGTAATGTTGATTTATTACAATGGAAGAACCAGCTCATCATTTTGAGCAGTGCCATGGTTTATTACCAGTCACTCTTTTTACTTGTCAGGTATGAGGGGGTTTGATTTGCTTCCCACAGTATTTGTAACATCATGGTCATGAAAATGAGAATGGTTAACAACCCTTGCTACTGCCAGATCTACTAGGGTAATTGAAATGCACCTTAACCACTAAATTCAGGTTTGGCTTAGATTCCCTTCTGTCACAGAATGCTTCAAATATTAATGACACAACAGAGAAGCTATTACTGAAAGCACAGCTTTCTATCAGGAGAGTTCCAAGTTTGGCCCTGTGATATTGCACGGTTCACATTACATGCTAGTTGAATTATTTAATCCAATAAAGTTGCCACCAGCCTGAACTTCCTTATATAGATACCACACTGCCACTTTCAAAAGATTCATTAGAGTATATTGAATCCTGTTTTAAACACTCCAAACGAGAACGAGTTTGCCACCTTCCAGGCCAATTGTTATTAGCTGTCAATACATGGAAACTGCACCTTATTTGGGTGCTCAATATGTTGGATTTTTAACTATTTCAGCTCATGTATCATGGGTGAATTGTGATACTGAAGATATTAAGATTACCTTAAAGTATAGGTATTTTGCATACACTGGGAAGGTTTATCCTTATTCTCCTCCATAGTAAACAAAAGAGATTGAATTTATGGCATGCCTTTGTCAGTTATTGTGGGAACCTTTCCTAGAAATCTAATAAAATCACTCCTTGGAGCACAGGCACCAAATGGTGGGACATGGTTGTCCTGGTTTGAGAACAAAACTAATTCTGTTCAGTGATTTCACTTTTCAGCTCAGGTCTTCTGACTGCACTTTCTGAAATTAGCAGCCTGTTTTCACAGACAGTGTCTCCTTCTAGCAGTGACAACACTTGATGTTTAGAGTTACCACCAAGGATTGGTGTGCAGACCAAGGCTACTGCTGAATCATGTGTACCGTATGGAGGGATGCAGAAAGTAAAAGGCTGCACCTGCAGGGAGGAGCGAACAGAGCAGGTGAACCCAAACTGATCGATGAGGCATTCCATCCCATATATGGCATATTGGGTATAAAGCTGAGGGATTACAAGTGTTAAGCTCTCACTTGGCTCTTCCCCTCTTCTTCAATGGCCAGCATCTGAGGAGGACTTTGTCCATTCTGCCTTTGATCCTGAGCTCTGTGTTCCTGAATCCAGTACCAGAATCCACCTCCTGAACACACTTCCCTTCTGCTGCGGAGCCCAGTCTGGGACTTTAATGCCCCAACCTGGGGCATCCTATGATTCTATTTTGCAATTCTATGACTTTTTAGACATCTATTGGTGATTCAAATCTTATTCCATCTATGGTGCCCTGTAACTTTTTGTTAAAAATCTCGCTGAGGTGAAAGTGCAAAGAAGTTAAAAACTTCTAAGAAATGCTGTTATATTCCACTGATGCCATTGCCATGTAAGCTAGGCATGTAATCATGCCCAGAAAGAGATGACAGAACTGTATCTTTTAATGAGACCAACTCCTCACGAGTAGCATAAATATTTTTAACTTTAATTTCTGTTGTTGGTACCAAAGAATTTTGAGTGATCTGTTTTTTGGTTTTGTGTAAGGTTTGAATCAAGACACAGTTTAGTATCCCCAGCAATCTCTTTATCAGAGCCTTTCTATAACATCAAAACTTGATCCTGACTTTTTAAATCCTTTAAAACTTTCTCAGATTGATTCAGACCTTTGACTCAAACCAGGGTCCCTCGTTTCTGGGGATGAACTCTTCAGCTATTTCCTTGAAGACATCCACTGCAGTCAGGTAAAACCACATTGTTTTTAAAGGGCTACGGATTCTGATCATGAATCATATTCTCACAATATTTTAATAATAATTGATTTATTTTTCCATCCCTGTATTATACTTGCTGTTCTTCCCATAACATTTTATTACATTTGGAAAATTTCTCTTGCCTTGTAGCAATTATGATTGCAATTGTCAAATGAACATTTATTTGGAACTACCTGTAATTTTTCTATCTATGGTCATCTAATATTCTTTTCTATTCCTAGTACACAAAAGACATATATTTTTTTCTTGTTTTCAGGTTGGTTACATGTTTAGTTTGGTTTGGGTTTGTGGTGGGTTGTTTTGTTTGTTTGTTTGTTTGTTTTCTTTTTCCTTTTTTAACCTAGGGCAGTAATCTTGGTTATTTTCTTCTTCTAAAATTAATATTTTAAAATTCAATGTATGTTACAACAGAAAAACATGTGAAATACATTTTCAAATTATTTAATTCATTTTTGACCAATATAATTCTATAAAATATGAAGATTGATCAAATATTTAGCACTGTATTTTCAGTGGGAATGAGATGTTTTAACTAATGAAAAATTTAATGGAATTAAGTTGACCTTTTTGGAATGGGGAGGATGATAGTCATTTCCAGGTTTGGGGTATTTTTTTGGTATATGAAAATAGTTTCCATCTCAAAATTTAATTTCTTTTTTCTTACTGGTTTATATCTGTGTTATTTTTCTTCATACTCTTTTCAGCTTATTATGCATATACTGTCATCCTCTGAGATGGGATCAGTGTTTGTTTAGCTCTTATTTATTCCTCATATTTCTATTTTTTGAGAATAACTTGAAATACTAAGGTCCTTGGTGCTCTGTTTTTTAATAGATGCTCAAAATACTACTGATACATCTTAAACCTGCAGAATTGGTGGGAATAGGTGAATATCCATTCCTTTGTTTTGATGAATATATGGAAAAGGATATTTAAATGTGCCTGCTTGGGACCTGGCTCACAGAGTTAAGAAATCTGGCTTGTATTCCTCTCATAAGCTATTTGAAGTTTCTGAAATACACAGAGCAGATTAATTCCTGGATTTATCATTGAAACACTCATGAGCAAGATGTCTGGTACTGGTGTTTGTGGCTCACAACTTTTTCTCTTCTGGGCAAGTATAATAACATCTCTCATTTCCAGTTCAAATTCATTTGAGACCATCATTTACCAAACGCTATTCTTGTACTCTTCATGCTTACTAGAGAACTCAGGGGTTCATCCACCAAATGAACTTTGGCACCACTTACACTACAAGATGATACAGTGCAATACATAGTTGCTTGAAGTACACCTTAATAAAAGCCACAACTGAAGATAGTGCTCTTGAGCTACGGTTCACCACTTTGCAGCACCAAGACTCCTTGAAGAACAGCATGAGTACAAAGACTGGGCACTTTTCACTTTGAGGTTTCCATTGGTGGAGTTACTAAAAATGCTCTTTTCTAGCAAGCTATACTACAAAGCAGTCATAGTGTATTAAAGGTGTAAGGAGTGACTTTCTAAAAACACGGTGAACTTTCAAGCAAACACTGGGAGGTAAAAGGGTTCAGTTTAAGTGACAAATGAAACATATTTTTAATTGCCTTGAGAACTGCAGCAGCATCTAGAGAATGGATGATCATGTGAATTCTAGTGATTCTAGCTCTGCAGTGTTGCAAGGACACAATGCACATGGATTAAATAAGGAAGATAATGTGTAAAATATAGATGTATAACAGGTCTAGAAAATATAAGAAATCAGAAATTAATTTTTCTAATTGTAAACACGTGCATAACAGTAACAGTTCCACATCTGAAAGTAAAGGATTCTTCCTTAGGAGGAAGAAAAGCAAACATTTTTTGCATACATTTTTGGATCCTGTGGGTTTCTCCCGTAACAGTTCCCTTGGAATTGCTGCTTTACTGATAGGAGGAACTAATCTTTATGTACAGGAGCAGTGCCTGAAGAAATCATTAGGACAAGGAATATTTCAGAAAGAGCGTGGGGAATACTTCAGGGAGAAAGGCATATCAGCAGAAAACCTGTTCTGAGGAACTTTATGGCATTTTAAATCATTTCCCGGCCTCGTTTTTATGTGTTAGAAGACTATTATATATTGGCAACATGCATGCATCATGGTTTTTAAAGCTGTATTTTTCCCTGTTACATGGGGATAGAGTTACTGATAGCTTTGCAAGAAATGTATTCTATTTCTTACCATCTCTGCTACTGTAGTGCTTGGATTCTACTTTTGTTTTTGTGGGTGGTGATGAATGCTCAGAGAGTCAGCACAGAAAGGTAGACCTTGTCAGTCCAGGGACATCTCTATGCAAGGCAGGGGCTCAGAGTTCTTGCTGCTTGTTGCCTTTGTTTTTGGGAGCAACCACAATCAGGGACTCCAGTTTGTAAAGCTACCAATGAGGTATCATTTTTTTTCCTTCTGCAAGCCTCAGCACCCCAGTGTGGGAACCAGTTGTGTCCGCAGTGCCTTTTGGAGACCTTACTGTGAGTAAGCCACCCCACACAGCTCACCACCCAGGTCCACTTCAGCATATATGTCTGCAACTTCAGGAACCCATGCTCTGGGTCCTCCACACTTTTAAGGCCAGGCAAGCTAAGAGGAAGAGGACTATACAGATATTTTATTTTTTTTTTCTTTCCTAGTCAGTGAGGAAATCAAAATGGATAGAGAAGAGAAGGTAGTCACATTTTTCTTGCTGGGGAGTTGCCTAATCCATACCACCATCAATAGTAGGCTTCATTTCAGCTCAGTCCGTGCTGAGAGCTGTGGCAGACAATATCTCATCAACAGACCTCCAAGTCTCATGTGACTGACAGTGACAATGAAGAGGTGTTTATTTGATGTTTTGTGCTGAACTATATGATAGCCAAGCTTTCATTTCTCATGATTTGTAGGAATATTCGCAGTGGAGTTCTCAGTCTGACTGAGGTTGAGTTTTTATTGCCCGGACAGCAGCTCTGCCCTGCCTGTCTGCAGCTCATTTGTGCATTATGTTACATGTTTTTCCATTGTGCAATTTTGTGCCTGGGTAGTAATGGACAAGTTAATCCTAAAAGTGTTGGGATATATTGGAGAATTCTGGATAAACTATTGTGAGTCAAGTCTGGTACAAAGATATAAAAAAAACTATACAAAGCTTTAGCCTTTTCAGACAGAATTAAGTATGAACCTCCTTCTTCATGATGAAATATCCTTGCAAAGATAATACATCTGTGGTGGGTTGACTGGCTGGCTGACAGACACACCCTCAGTTTCTCTCTCACTCCCCCTGCTCAACAGGAAGGAAAAAAAAAAAAAGAAAAAGAGCTCATAGGCTGAGAAAAAGATAGGGAGATCACTTACCAATTAGTCACAGGCAAAACAGACTTGACTTTAATTAATGGGAAAATATTAGTTAATGGGGAAAATTAATTTATTGACAGTTAAATTAGAATTGGATAGTGAAAAACAGACAAAAATGAAAACATCTTCCCTCTACCCCACCCCTTCCTCCCAGGCTCAACCTCCTTCATTCCCCACTCCTCCCCCTTGCAAGCAGTGTAGGTTTTAGGGGGTTCTGTTAGATCCATAAGAACTCCTTTCTTCTGCTCCTTTCTCTTAATAACACTTTTTCCTTGCTCCAGCATGCGTCCTTCTCATGGGCTGCAGTCCTTCAGGAGAATCTTGTTCCAGCATGAAATCTCCCCGGGCCACAGTTCCTTCAGCATATATCCATCACTCTAGAATGGGGTCTTCAATGGGATGCAATGTGAGTGTCTATCTGTTCTAGTGTGATCTTTCCAAGGGCTGCAGAGGAAGCTCTGCTGCAGTACCTTGACCACCTCTTCCCACTCCTTCTCTCACCTTGATCCTCATGGAGTTGTTTCTCAGACTGTTTTGTTCCATCTGTGTGTTGTTTTCTGCCCATTCTTAACTATGTTTTCCTTGAGACACAGTCAGCTTGGCTGATGGGCTCAGCTGTAGTAGGTTGATTGTGGAGCTGGCTGTGGCCCTCACAGGGCAGCCCATAACCACTCTTGCACCTGGGAGTTGCTGTCTTTTACAAAAGTGTACTGTGCCTGGTTGCAATGGAAGTTAATTTTCTCCATAGCAGCCTGTATGGTTCTTTACTTATGAAACTATCTCAACCTATGAATTTTTGTCATTTGTTCTTTGATTCTTTCCCCCATCCCACTAGAGGGATGGGTTGGAATGAGCGACTGACTGGGTGGGGGCTTAGCTGTCAGCCAGGGTGGATCCACCACAAAGTCAGAATTTTGCCAAATGGTGGCCCCAGAAAGACAATAGCTCCCAGCTTCTGCTGAGTTAGGCACCTCTGCTTTGTGTATAGATAATTTACTTGTCACAGCTCAAGGCAGCTTGTGTCACAGATCAGGAGATCCACAGCAGAAGGAACCTCTCATTACAGGGGAGGGGGAGAGAAACTGTCTTGAGATGAAACCTCACTAAAAAGGTTTTAAAACAAATTTTAAAAATGAATAGGAATAAATTGCTAAGGCCAGATGTCATTCACCCATGAATATGAAACTGTTGAACTGCTAACTGTGGCTTGCAATATATTATTTGTATCATCCTCAGTACCCATGGAAAGAAAACTGGCAAGTATGACAAAAACTTTAAAAAAGAGCTTCAGAGCAATTCTGGTTAATATAAACAAGTAAATCAGATTTCCATGAGAATAAACCTGTTAGGAGCTATGAAATAAAGAGAATTAATTAGCAGACCCATGAATAAATATGATGCAGCAAATTAAAGTCAGTATATTTTTTTTTTGTAAAAGGAAGCCAATTCTTCCCATATATGGCATATACAGGTGATGTCATTTATCTAGTTACATAAAAAAGCACTGAAGACAGAGCTTCCTGAAAAAAACCTCACAAATTATCATTAGGAGGTGTCTTTGTTGGCTGATAAATAATTAAGAGGTTAGGTTTTAGCATGTAAATTCTTTACCAGAGGCTCCATAACCAATGTTTGGAACTTATAGGGCTTAATACACAAGCATATTTTGAAATTGAAGAAAGGGATGAATTGTGAAGTTAGAGGTGATCATACCAAGCTGTCTGCAAAGATACATTCTGTTCAGAGCAATTAAATAATACACTGGCAGGAAACAGTGTCAATACATGCATGCTAAGTAGTAGGTAGTCCCAGTTTCATGTATGTTTCTTTATATGTATGCATATGTGTATACCTTTGCAGGCCAGATGAACTCTAAATAAGCTACTATGCAGGAGTGACTTTAGATTAGTATGAAGTCAAAAAAGCCCCAGGTTACACCACTACATATATTTCTAGTATACCAAAAGTTTACTGTATGATATTTCACTGTCCTGGTTTGAATGAGAACAACTAATTCTGTTCAGTGATTTTACTGTTCAGTTCTTCTAACTAACTGCACTTTCTGATGTTTTCAGCCTGTTTTCACAGGCAATGTCTGCTTCTAGCAGTGATAACACCCCATGGTTAGAGTTAGTACCAAGGATTGGTTAGTACCAAGGATTGGTTAGTACCAAGGCTACTGCTGGATTTTGTGTACCACATTGAGGGGTGCAGAAAGTAAAAAGCCACACCTGCAGGGACAAGTGGACAGGACATGTGACCCCAAGCTAATCATTGAGGCATTCCATCCCATATATGTCATATTGGGTATAAAGCTGAGGGATCATGAGCATCTCACCCCTCTTTTTGTCCTCTTGGCCTGCTTTGGTAGCTTTGCTCAGCTTGGCTCAGGTCCTCTTCCCATTTCTTCCTCAGAGCATCCAAGAAAGACTCTGACCATCCTGACTTTGATCCCAATCTGTGTGTTCCTGAATCTGGTACCAGAGTCCAGCTCCTGAACACAGCTCCACACAGAACTGCTGCAGGACCCAGTCTGGGACTCTTCTGAATCCTGCTGCACAGCATTGGTGGTGACGGTGACGTAATTGTCATTGAGGAGGGGGTTGGGTTTGATACTGTCTTTGTGTGTATATATATATTCTATCTATTATTATTCTTTTCATTTAAGCTGTTCTAGTTTCCTATTCTAATCACTCAGTCTCTCTCCCTTATTCCCTTCCCCTTTGGGGACAGAGGGGGATTAACAGAGAGTCTGTTATAGATCTAAGTGGCCGCCCTGGCCCTAAACCGTGTCATACACTTAGCCTATCTCAGAAAGTGATCGTTAGAGCTCAAAACAGAATGTGAAGAACAGTAAGGGTAATATGGGTTCCATATGAGAAAAGATTAAAAAAGACTAGGATTCTCTATCATGGAAACAAAGTGACTGAGGTAGAGGTATGGCCTAAAAAGTCATTAATCAATGTGAGGAAAAGGGTACAGGTAACAATATCTAGTTGTTAAACAACAAGTGGGGGACAGATGTTGAAATTATTGGAAAATAAGATTAAAGCAAGTGAAAATGCTTTTGACTAAGTTTAAATTGTGGCGAGCATTGCCACACTTCTGTGGATGTTTGCATACAAATGAGTTTAAAAAGGACAGGGGCACTGATGAGTGTTAAACTTTGGGCTTCTGCATCTACCTGGTGCCTTAGAGAATTTGCATGTCATAGTCTGCCAGATCTGAGTAAATCAGCATAAGGATCATGAGAATCAGTTTAAAGCTGTCTTACCTAAACATTTCTTCCTAGTCTGTCATTTTACAGTCCTTGGCATGATGAAGAAATTTAGCCTTTTCACTTCAATTAGTTCTTTCTATTTAACTTTTATTTGCTCTAAAATAATAGAAATAAATGCAAATGCAATACACACACACAGAGGAACCCCTCCTAGGTTCATACCAAATTTAGTGCAGAGTTGGGGAGGGAAAGGAAGAAATAAGATTTGAAATATTTTTTGTTTAAACTTGTTCTAATATAAATATCTAATTCCTAATAATTTTTGAACTACTTTTATTCAAATTAATTGTTTAAATGTTTAAAAACAATTTACTGGATTAACAAAAACATTAGTTTCCAATAAAACAATAATTCATCCTGAAAACAGAAAAAATGAGTGCTACAAAAAATAACATGCTCTTGGTATTTATTGAATGTTAAATCAGCAGGAAGGTTGATAATGAGTACTAAAACTTAGATGGTCACAGACTAAATTTGTTGTGTCTACATGTGTCTCCAGACTGTTGACTGGGAGCTCTGAGATATGGAAAAGCACATTTTGTCATTTCCTTCAGCTGTAATCATCTCTATGAGAAAAGGAAGGTTTGTCTTGAAACATTCTGTCATAGTGTGTATGTAATTCTAATGACACCAAATATTAATATTATATATGTAACATACAATATTTTACTACAGCTTTTTTTTTTAAGTAATTTGCTTT
>JANHFX010028683.1:0-22361 GCA_027560015.1 Chloroceryle amazona
GGGGCTCTGAGCAACCTGCCCTAGGTAGAGATGTCCCTACTTGTGTAGGGAGGTTGGACCAGATGACCTCTAGAGGTTCCTTCCAGCCTAGAACATTCTATGATTCTCTGACTGCATGGTCCTAAGGTTTGAGGGCAATTTTTAATCCTCAGTGCATAGTCCAGGAGAGCCAGACAATCCCTGCAGTCCAGAGAAACCAGGGACCTTAGGACACAGGTTGACATGTCAAGATAGATGGAGCCTACAAGAAGCTGACACCTGACAGTGGCCCAGTCATCAGTGTATTCTTCAGAAGTTAAAAAAATCTTGTCTTCTGAATTAATGTGAATGAAAATCCTGACACAAAGTGAGTGTGTAACTGCTGTGGTCCTCAGCAGGGTGAAATGCTGAGGTGATTTCCCTCAGTTTGGGGACCTATTTGAACCATCACAGTTGGAAAAATGTGTCCTGCAAAAGCATCAGAGCTTGTAGAACAACATATACCATAAATACCATGTGTTCTACCTCTCCTAATGGCTCCTAATCTTTGATTAGACCGAGGCCTCTGGGCTGTGCTTGTGGGATACTTCTGAAAACCCAAGTCAAGTGCTAATTGTTTAATCTTAGCCTTGGGCAGCTTCTAGGTCCTTATATACTGATGGCTCAGATTATAAACCTAAGGAGGCAGTGATGCCAGACAGACAAACCACCCCACAATTTATCTGCTGGCCCAATGCTACAGGCTCTGTCTTTTGGCCATGAAACATAAAGCTCAACAGCAGCTGGGATAGTTAGACCTGGGAGATGCGGATCTCAGAGTCTGACCTTCTATTAAAGCAGGATCTCCTGGGACAAAAGGCTGAGGGCAACATAATGAAATTAATTTGAAGCTAAAGGAGTTATATCAGGTACATAATGTGATTTAATTTCCCTTTGTAAGAGGCATCTGAGGGCTTTGTGAGCTGTCCCAGCCACTACTTATGTGCCACAGGGTATTACCCAGAGCAAGCAAAGGAGATCCAAACCATGACACCACATCCCCTCTCTCCACAAGCTGTCCCTAGACACAATTTAACCAGGAGGGAGCTGAAAAACTATTTCCAGTGCCTTGATATTTATCTCAAGACATCAACCTATGTTGTTTTCTTTTGGGATGCATTGTCAGTGGTGGTACCAGCACATGCTATCGTGAGCCCCACAGTGCTGGGTATTTCTCTTAACAATTCTGTTCCCAGCAGTCACAGAAGTTAAATAATAAAATAAAATAAATCCTCTATTTATGGAGTAGAGAAAAGAAGGGGGGAAAGTTGCCTTATTCTTCCTTGGAAAAGCTTGAGGCTTTGACTTCTCTGCATAAAAGGAATTAAGAAATTGGTGAGTGGTGGGAGAAGGTTTTCTTGGGTCAGGGATAGGAGCAGAAGAAAGAATGCATTTCCTTTTAAGGTCTTGAAGGTCTTACGAAAAGTCTTACTAAGGTCTTATTAAAATGTTGTTGGTATTTGTAGGCTTAAGAAAAAAAAACAAACCCAAACCTACACTCTTAGTTTAACTCTGTAACTTCAATTTTGAGGTTGACAATCTGATTTTAGGTGTAGTCTAGAAAAGGTCCATTTGTCCTGTGTAAGGAAATGGGAGCTGCTTTTGACAGGAGCATCCCTGGATTTCCATAACATTCCTGAGCCAGCTGGAAACAGGTTAAGAACTTACAATTCTACCACATCAGCCCGTAAAGCAAACACTTACTAGACCATAAACCAATAGCAAAGAACATCTTCTGTGGTCACCAGAATCATCTCCTCAAAGTTGACACGTGTCCCCCTGGACACCAGCAAACTCCTTACAGCATCCAAAGCCACGTCAAACAAGAGGGTGCTAGAGAAACATGCCTGTTACTTGCTCCTTTCCCCACATCGTGTTGGAAAGCAACACTAATTGCATGTGAGGTGAGACCTCTGAACCACCTTGTTTAGGCTTGCAGGCAAGTAAGGTATGTGGGCAGGTGCCTGCCAAGCTCTTGGGTTTAGGAACAAACCCTCGTGACCTGGTGGAAAAACACATGAGTAAAAATCAAAGAAAAAGATGCAGAGCAGCCAGGACACAGAGTGGAAAGAAAAACTGCAGTGAGGCTCTATTAGGGACTTCACACTGTGAATTGCCATGTGGACAACTGTCCTTCTGCTGGGGTGGCTGCTCTAAATAGACAGTTTTTGGCTAAAAGTTGTAAATTTTAAGTCCCCCGTGGTCCTGGCTTCCAAATATGCAAATTAACCTGTGAACTATGTCAATGTTTTCACCTCAGCTTTTCTCTCTTTTATGAGCTCCTACCAAACTGGTATTTTCAAGTGGCCACAGCCAGCCTGTGGTCTACCCACTCACCACTGTGGGACTTGTAACATCTCCATTCTCCTGGGGAAAAAGACCTTGTGATGTTTTTAATCAAATGCTCTTAGCAAAATTCTGAAAGAAGGATTTTTAATTTTTTATCTATTTTTTTTTCTTATGGCTTTCAGACAACCATGCTTTCTAAACAAGAAATCCAGAGGCTGCCTCTGTGCTCCCCATTTTCTTAGGCTGGGACTCAGAGGCTGAGATTTTTCTGCTGTTGATTTATGTGAGTTTATTACAGCAACAGACTGCAAAGCTCCATACTTCCTAAAAGAAACTGATAATAAAGTGGAACCGAGAAGTGGATTTTAAACAGCTGATGTGGCTTTTAGTTTTTATGGTGCGGGGGGTTCTTTATTGCTGAAAGGATCGGGATTGTTGGTTGGTGAATAAATCCACCAGTCTCAAAGGATATTGTTCCAGGCCTCCCTGGGCACAAGGTTTTCCATGAAACTGCCAGAGGACAAGGTTCCCTTTCAACCATGGGAGGGGGCAGCTTAAGGAGAAAAGCCCTTAACCGTTTCCAGAGCCTTTCCCTGAAATTTTCCCTCCAAGTCCTTCTATTTCAGCAGTATTTTTGCTGGGTTTTTTGGCTTCCTGGCTCTTTCTCAACCAGTACAGCCCATCTCTAGGTGTAACAGCGGAATGATACCACAAGGAGGCAAACTTGCATTATTTTTCCTAAACCTTTCCTCTTTTTCTCCTTCAGTAAGGCTGTACTTCCAAACTATTTGGATTACAAATAAATGTCCTCCCGGGGAAATCATGCTAGGATCTCCCACCTCTTCTAGCAGTTCAGTAAGAGGTCAGGGCACCAAGCCTGTCAGAGTTCAAGGAGCATCTGAACGATGCTTTTATGTGGTTTAGTTTCAGGTAGTCCTGTGAGGAGCCAGGAGTTGGACTCAATGATCCTTCTGGGTCACTTCCAACTCGAGATATTTTGTGATTCCAGGTGATATGAGCAAGACAAAGAGTCAGTTCAGAAGTCTGCAGATGTTCTGGGAAGTTTCTTTGGCTAGTGACAGAAGACCTTGATGGCACCCAGCGTGTAATGCATAGCTGCAGACCAAGGGTGGTCTGTCAGGATGCTGCCAAGGTGGGCAGCTCACCACTAGATGGAAAGCGGGGTGGCCACAGAGCAGCAGGGCCATGTCAGCCAGGGCCTGTCTCACGGTACCCAAGAGGTGAGCAGGGCAGGCCTGGGGTGGCATCCAGGTTCAGCCAAGTCCCAAAAGCCAGGAGAAACCTTGTGGTGATGAAGCAAGTCCACAGGTCAGGGTCAATGGGGTCCATGGCCAGGCTTAGCTGAGCTCAGGGAGGGACTGAAGACCCAAAGCTGAGCTTATGTGGAGACCCTGGCCAGGGTGTGGGTCCCAGGTGAGGTTGGTCAGGGCTATTAAGACCTGTTAGTGTACTCCAGGCCCTGACACAGTCCACCTTTTCTTAGAAGAAGAAGAGAGAGAGATGCAGTTTATGATTAAGAGGTTGTGAGACTGTTGCCATCCTTGGAACCATTCCAGGTGAGGTTGGATGGAGCTTTGAGCAACCTGCTCTAGTTAAAAATGTAGAAAATGTAGAATCCTGGCAGGTGTTTCATCTTCATTTTGATGTGTTTGCCACTGGAGGGAGCACATCGCCATGGCTACTATTTGGCTTTAGGAAGAACATAAGCGAGTCAGCACCTGGGTTTTGCTCCCAGTTCCAGATGAGGTTGCTGCTAAAACTATTGGGCAATGACATAAAGGACAAGCTCAGCTTGGAGATGAGTTCAGTGGGGAGTGAGTCCAAGCTATAGAGCAACGTAAACGGGAAGATCCAGCTGCCAGTAAATAGAAGGAGGTCTTCTCCTAGCAGTCCCACCATGCAAGGACTTATTAAAGCTAATGAGGAATTTTGAGGGGGCTCAGTGCTGGGCTTATCAGGTGCCAGCTCACCAGCTAGCACCAAAATCATTTTCATCAGCATCAATATCACAATGAAAAGTTGTGAAAGGTGCTGCAATGGATACAGAGAAAGCAGATGATAGAAGTACCACATAGTAGGCTGAGACACCACCTTGCCTGTTGCCAGGGTAGCTCCACCAGCAGGAAACATGTGAAGAGTCTTTTTTTTTTCATAAAGTCAAGAGGAATTACATCACTGTCAGCAGATTCAGATGCCGTAGAAAGAAGAACACAAAACACACCCTGGTTCATGCAACTAAACAGTGACAACACACTCAGGGAAGATGATAAAAGAGTCTGCGTAAACCAGGCAGCGGTGCCTGAACTTTGCTTTTAATATCTGAGGTCATCTTTAAAAACTTGCTTATCAAGAGAGTTATTCCTTTGCCAGGAACCTTCTGCTCCACTGGAATTGCAGTTTTGAGGAAGAAGCAAGAAAGGAAATTATACTCCACTGATTTTATCCAAAGTCACACTTTCATTAAGGGACAAAAAAAAAGGAAGGTAAGATTTTATTCCTGTCACCCAGCCCCAACCACACGGACACTGGGCAGTCAGGCCATGCCAGGCACTCCAGTCTGTGCTGGGCATGTTCTGTCAGCAGGACTAGAAGGAGGACTGGAGCTGGAGGGAATCAGTTTGGAAAGGGAATCAGTTTGGGCTGGTGGTGGGGAAGTGTGGAGAGAAAAGGAAGTAACAGGATCCCTGAGGTAGACACGGAAAGGTTGTGACAATAAGGACTTAGGGAGCATGATCGAGGGAAACAACCACTCAAAACCACTGGTGAGACAGGAGAAAGCACCTTGGCATGTAGAACCAAACCTGGGTTTCTCTCCCCTGCTGCAACAAGCAGGTGAGTGGAGAAGAGCTACTTGAGTTGAATGAAGAGGGCAACATAGAATAACTGTATTTGGATTTGTTCACATTATCTCTGTTACTCTTGGCACACTTTCAATAGCAAGAATTTAGCTGGGATGTCTTCTCCTTTGCTGCACATAAGATACTGGGTGGACTTGTGGTAAGAAACAACAGTAGACACACACAGAAACAGCCTGACTGCCTAAATCCAGGCATTATACTTGATACCACACCAATATTTATATCAACTGGCAGTGGGAAGAAAGATTGGCAAAATACCAGGAGAAACAAACTGGAGATGGTAGCCCAGAGGTAAATCCCTTCGCAGGTTGTTATTAGCAAGAGATGAAGGTGGCAAGATAACTTACACAGCTCCTATTGACAACTATAATGAAACTGTCTAGGGATATTCAGATTCGAACTGGTAAGTGTAGCAAGGGTGCAAACTAACAGTGCATATAGGAAAACAAAACCCAACAAAAACAACAGGGGAGGGTCATTAAAAAGAAAATACAGTGCCTTTAACCACCTCAGATTTTTAAATGCAAGTAGGTAAAATGAGGAACGCATGCCCATGATACAGAGATTTAAAAGAAATAAAGGAATAAAAACTCCAACCACTCCAACCAAGTCTTCCTGCACAGTAAATACAATTGATACACACAGCTTAGGTTTACAACCGACAGATATTGGCAGAAAATGCAAACTTCATGCATCACCTCTGAGGCTCAACATTGGACTTGCATATTTTCAGTCCACATACCCATCACTCCTCTTCCATCCTTCATGCAACATATGCCAGAGACCATTAAGTGGAGGCTTTCCACGTACTTCAAAGCATTAAAAAGCAGGAGCATAAATCCAGTTTCAATTGGAAGCTTTTAATATTTCATTTTATTTTATAAATCCAAATTATCTGTAGGACACAATGAATTAATCAGAATGAACATCAACTCTGCAAGTTCAAACCTGCCAGCAGGCAAGCAGGGGGGACAACCCATGCTGTTGCAAAACCACCCAAGCAACCTTGTGTTAAGAAAGCTCTAAAAGAAGCACATTTTGTAAGAGAGTGGTTGTTGATGCTGCTCTTCTCCCATCGAGGTGGACACAGACCAGCAAACACAATACTTTATGTGAAAGAACCCAACCACCAGCAGTCACCATATAGGGATGGAAAACCAGGCTTCTCCAATAAATCTAAGATTAATTCACACTGGAGGCTGATGCTGGAGATTCTAGAGGTTCAATCAATCAAAGGAAAAGGGTAGTGCTTGAAAAAATTGTCCTTATTTTAATTTCATTAATACACATAGGTTGAATCTCTTCTAACCCATCATAGACCAGAACAACAGCTCTAGTGGATGCCCTCTTGTCAACACCCTTGAATTAATTAACTTGATTAGTTGCCACAAAAAGATAGTATGTGCATGTTTCCACCAGAACGTTTTTCAACGTCTCAAAACCAACACCTCAAACAGAAGTATATTTGCTTATGCTGAGCGTAGCCCCTCGTGATAAAATATAGATAGTGTATTAGGTTGAGTGGGACAATACATTTAAGGATAGGGCAATCAACAGAGAAAGAATTAGATCTCCTAGGAACCTAAACCACCCCAAAAAGATGAATTTTCACATATAGGTGTATGTGTTTTCGAATGCTTGTTGTCACTTCCAAGAAGGAATGTAGGTCCTTCAGGGGAGAATTATTTTTTTCAGAGCATAGGTTACCAGATTCAGTTCAATGGCCAGTGAAATCAATAAGGATTATTTCACTTAATTCTCATTTTTTCCTCATGTATCCTCAACCAGAACAGACCTTTGTGATAATATTTAGTAGAAGGCTGAACTTGATGATCTTGAAGGTCGTTTCCAACCTTAATGATTCTATGATGAGCTATAAATACCCTTAAGGGACCAAGGGTCCAAGTGAGGAACATCTTCACAACTCATCAAACAAAAATACTTGAAGCATCAGCTTCTGATACAAAACTGCCACAGTGGAAACCTCCAGTCCATGGAGGAGATCACAGAATCACTCAGGTTGGAAAAGACCCATGGGATCATCGTGTCCAACCATTCACCCTACTCTACAAGTTCTCCCCCAGACCATATCCCCCAACACTACATCTGAGCGATTCTAACACACACCCAGGGATGGTGACTCAAGCCCCTCCCTGGGCAGCCTGTTCCACCATCCCACCACTCTTTCCATGAAGAATTTTTTGAGGAGTACGCTGAGAAACATTCAGCAGTTTCTAACTGGAAGCAGCAGCAGAAGTTCATGGCAATGTTCTGCTGGTTACTATTTAACCTGAGCCTAAAACTGTGGAACAAACTCTTCCTTTGTGATTTCTGACCAAGTTGCCAACCTTTCCCTGTGTCGTAGTTATTACTGCATTCATTATACTGTAGCTATTGCAGCATTGCTGACACAGTTCTGAAAGAATGTGTCTTTCCATCATCTCATCCTCCTAATAACGCTACTTGGTTTCTCCAGGAAACAAACTTTGGTGCAGGGGCAGCAGAGGTTGGGCTTTATAAAGCCTCAAACCCAACTGTATCTCAGTTCTCTATTTGGTTCGGTCATGAGGAAGGATCTTTGATTATTTCTCCCTCCTGAGCAGGGTTTTGCAAGCTGAGCAGTTCTTGGTATGAAAGCCAGAGAATTCAAGCATACGGGCACCTTGTGAAATGCAAGTGCTGCCTTTTTTTTCACCCATATTTCAGCATTATCTGTTGGTTTCTTTGCCACTCAAAATCAAGCAGGTAAAACCAGGTTTTAATTTGCAAATGGATTTACTTTTTATCGCTAGATAATTTTCTAAGTTCACATTAAAGTGCTGAGGAAATAAAAGGCACCTCACAGATCTGAAAAAGACCATATCCCACTTTATCTTCAGCTCTTATTGTTGTCACCTACAGAGACACGACACTGTTGTCCTGGAGGGCATTTGTCAACACTGCCCATCCTGAGGGTGCCTGCGGTGCCTGACGTAGCACGTTAACCTAGACTCACCACACTGGCCTCCTTCCCACTTTACCCCCTGTGTCTGGGTGACCACTCGAACTCAACTGATCCTTAAAGAGCCCATTACTGGCTCCTGAAGATGCTGCAAGACAAAGTGGGCACGTTCAGCAATGTGCCAACTCTCTCATCCTGTCTCCACAGGAGAGGTGTTTTAACCCTTGAATAATTTTTGTGACCCTCCCCTGGACACGCTCCAACAGATCCACGTCCTTCTTGTGTTGAGTGCTCCAGAGCTGGACACGAGAGCAGAGCAGAATGTGTCACTATCCAGCCCACGTGTGGGTGAGAGGTGGGCACGATGGCCAAGAGTCACCTTTGCCAGGGGTGAGAATTGACCCAACATCGTTATATCATCATTACAACCGTGTAACCCCCGTATCATGAAACAGTGGAGATCACCTCTTCCAGCTTCATTGTAGAAAGCAACCACATGTAAACGTTCTCTGCAGAGCACAGCCCTGCCCCTCAGGGGACATGGCACACAGGCACACCGAGCCTGCCCCACCCCTAGGTGGGTGATAAGATGAAAATTGCTCAGACAGAGACAGTTCTGTACATGCACAGGAGCGTAGCTCAGCATGGGAAGGGCTTTAGAGTCACAGCAGAACACACCTACTGAGCCAGCTGTAGGCAACACCTAAAGAAAAGACTTTTTAGGTGGCAAGCTGGAGTATTGTCACCTGTGTCACCAGACTGCAGTGTAGATAGTGTCTCTAGTTCTGGCTGACTGATGGATATATATTATCTATAGCATAGATATGATTTTATGTGCTCTAGGTATCATGTGTATATAATACATGAAACCCTTGCATCCATCTCAAGAAATTCCTATCACTTCAAATACTTCTAAAATGTTACTGCTGTTGTCAATATCACAATTCTAACCAACCTTAGACTCGTGAATGCAGAATTGTTCTAGGTACCAGTTAGAAGGGATTTTTTTTCAAATTACAGCCAAAGCAGTTTTTTTTAATAACTACTTTTTAAATCAAGATCTTTCTCAATGACATCTGTCAGCTACTATTAGGAAATAACCACAACAGTGTTATCGGTACCTGCACCTCCACACAAAAATATAGAAATAAAAAGAAGAAATGGAGATGTTCCTAAAAAACAAGGGCAAAACTAAAAAGTCTGAGCTCCTCCTGCTTTGTGCAAAGGGCTTTATATTATTTGTTACCTAGAAGAAAGCTGGTTTTGTCTGTAGCTTGTTAAAACAGGGAAGCTGCTCATCAATGGCTTGCAGATGGGCAACGGTGGTGACTGTGGGATCTCACTTTAAGATCTTTCACATTTTCCTCCTTTGGGTGGTTTGCCCACTGAGAGCTGGGGCGTAGAGCTCTGGATGTGAATGGCAGAGGAGGAGAAGCACTTTTCTTCCACGTGGTCTTTGCTTTTCTGGACAAATTGGCTATATTATTATTTGCATTACAGATAGAGGTTCATGGTTTCAGGTCAGCTAGGTGACTACAGTACAGTACAGATTTGGCCAGTATGGCTCAACTGTCTCCTGATGGACTACAGTATCGATAAATGTCATCACCAAATCATCACCCTCTTGCAAAATCAGCATAATTAAGCAGAGGTCAGACATTCTTTCTGAAACAAGTATTGACTTCCAATCTAAAAATCATGAAGAGGAGCTTTATTGGTATTCTTACCATTTCTCTTTTTATTTTCCCTGTATTGTAGCTTTTCCAACCAACCATGTTATCACCACTCAGCGGGGTTGGTTTAGTCCCTTCTTTTCTTTCCTGCTATTGACTGATACCTACACATCTCCTCGTTCTTTCATACCCCTGTCTGTTATTCAATGCTCATTTCTCCTCCTTTACAGTTGACCTTTCCCAGAAAGTTTAAAGCACTTTCAGTGAAAATATTCTACTGTCAGCCCACTCCCAGCTTCTTCATTTTATTGGCTCCCTCAAAACCCAGTAGTGTTCCTGGGGAGCTACTGCACCTCTACACCAGTGGTCATTACACTTTTCACTAGCAGAAGCTGTCCTTGACCATCAGCATGGAAGGGCGAGGTCCTTCTTGGGGTAAACCAGCCAAGTACCAGGGACAAAACTGGTTCCAGGGAAGGAGGTGGTTCTTGGGGATGCTGGAAGAGAAGTTTGCAAGGTGCAAAGAAGCCCACATGGGATGACAGAATTCGGTGTAATTTAGTTCCTTTTCTGGATATAGGAACAGGGCCACAAATGTTCTTAGTGGCCTAATAACCAATGTAGTTGTCCATAGGTCCTTGGAATCAACAGCAAGTAAACATTTAGATGAAAATTAATATATCTACAAGTCAATAAAAGCCAAAGTATCCTAAATTCCCTTGCAGTCTGGACCTACTCCTCAGTTCCTAGGCTTCCCAGTCTTATTCAAAGCTGGTCTACATGAGAAAGCTAATCAGACAGCACAGTCACCAGGCAATTAAAATCTATACATGTCTTTATGCATATAAAAAATATGTGCTATACAGACTTTTTGGACCACATTCAAAGCAGCTCCTACATGCTTGAAACTTAACATCTAGTTACCTGCCTCCCTGTGCAATCCATGAACAGTACGAGTTACAACACCTAAGTAATTAGTACATGTGATCAGTAGTAATGGGGACATACCCCAGGCCATCTTATTTTTTGCATACTTATTTTATCTACTCTAGAATATCCCTTAAAGATCCGCCCCCCAACCTAATGTGTCCTGACTTCCTGCAGTTTGCTTTGTCCTAAAGCAGTTTTGCCAATCCACGGAGGCAAAAAGACTCTGAAGGAGATGTTACTGAAGCCTTTCGATGCTGGAAGAAGGCTTATGAGAAAGGCTGGGAGAGACTTTTTAGCAGGGTTTGTAGTTGCAGGACAAGTGGTGCTGGTTTTAAGCTGAAAGAGGGAGGTTTAGATTAGGTACAAGGAAGAAGTTCTTTACTATCAAGGTGGTGAGACACTGGAACAGGTTACCCAGAGAAGCTGTGGATGCCCCGTCACTGGAAGCGTTCAAAGTCAGGATAGATGGGGCTTTCAGCAACCTAATCTGGTGAAAGATGTTCTTGCCTATGGCAGGAGAGTAAAACTTTATATGTCCCTTCCAACCCAAGTCATTTTGTGATACTATGGCTCTGTTGAAGAATTTCCTTTCAAACCTTTTCCATAAGCAAAGAGCTGGTACCTCCAATGAAGCAAACTGATCAAGCTCACTCAAGAGCTCCTCACTTTGAGGGCCCAGTTCATCATAGCTCTAAATGTTGAGTTTGAGAGCAAGAAAAATAGAGGTTCAGGGTTTGGAACAAGAAAAAAACGTATCTTTAACCCACTTCCCCACCCCCTTCTTACTGAAATCAGCTTTGACCAGCTCCCAAGGTCCTATACCAGAAGACACACAGACACAGTTGGTCTGTGCTGACTCTTGCAGCAGTTCTCTGGTGAAGAGGTTCCCTTTGAGAGTTGCCAGTTTCTAGCCATGCAGATACGCTTCAAGCCAATGCTCCCCAGAATCCTTCAGTGAACTGCGAGAACAGAAAGTAAAAAGTGGCTCATGGGGAGACAATATTCAACCCGATGAGAGGCAAGCTCTAATAAAAAGAAGTCAATGGAAAAAGGGGGATTAAAACCTGCACGGGCATCTTTTAGCAAAGTCTGACTACAGGGATGAACTGAGAGGATTTAAGGAAGAGAAAATAATCTTTGAAAATTTTTGTAAATTAAAAGTCCTTTTAAAAAACACCCAAATAAACTCTAGGTTTGATTTTTCCATGGGCATCAAACTGAAATGTTTGCCCTCGTCCCACCCTCGCATGTTATTACAGTGCAAAACCCTCTTGTTAATTGATACTTACTGCAAAATATCTACAAAGGCTGTCAGTAAACTCTTGCTTTTATACTCAATGCCATGCTTATCACAAAGGGCTTTCACCAGAGGAGCTGCTTTCCAGTAGTTGTGTCGAGGCATTGTGGGGAAGAGGCTGCAGAATTGAATGGGAGAGTGCTGTTGTCAGAATGGCATCACCCTCTGGTCCCTCTCTTCAAAATATTTCTCTGCCCTCCCCCAGAAGGAGAGCAGAGGGCCTCCTGAGATGGTTTCATGTGAGACTACATGGCCTTTCCCACTTTTCAATGGCCCGTCTTATTCCCACTCTTCTCCTCATTATTATACTCACTGGTGCTCAATTTGGAAGTTCAAGTGCCCAGTGAACCAGTCGTTGAACAAAGATTGTTGCACGTTGCACGTTGCATGGAGCTGGGAGGAAAAAACCACCAAAGAAATACAGAATTCAGCTTTTATTTTTCTACAAGGCCAATCACTGAACCCCAACAATCATTACCCACCCTCACCTAGCATAAAAGAGAAGCTAAGAGTTGGGATTACAGCCATCATTGCCCTGAAGAATCAAACACAGTCTAGACTGAGAGGTTGTTGGGATGTAGGTTATTTTAGCTATTTTTTTTTGCTCAGAGAGAAGAGCTTCTTTGATGTCATCACCACAGCCCCAGCTGTGATTTTTTTTTTAAGAGGTTCTCCTCACATCTCGCACTTGGATGGAAAGAAAAGATGCCCAATAAAGAAACAAACCCCATTCTTCTGGCTTCCTCCAGCTACAAATCAGATGCAAAAGTAGGAAGGCAAACATTTGTGTACACGGGCTTCACCTCACCAAATTTAGACACCTTTAGTTTGAAGTCTACATTTGAGCTCATCACTTCAGAGTCAGTGGGGAATAATAGAAATGTTTGTGGTGCCATTCACATGACCTGATTTACATCTCTATTTTTGAGTAAGATGAATCATGCTCTAGAAATGGCTCTTTCTCTCCAAAGTACATGCAGGTGTTCAGCTGTAGAAATCCAGATGTGGTCAGGGGAATACCAGGCTGGGTCTTTTTCCCCAGTATAAGGAAGAATGCTTAGAACCCGCTATGTGAGATGATGCTGCTGGAGATATGAGTAAAGTTGGGTTTACATATTCATTTTTCTCAGACCTAAATTTTGCCAGATTTATCTTGCAGTAACCATGTAACCTTTAGGGTAAAGAACATAAAGGTATCCAGTCCCATTTTGCTTCTCTTTAGCTGGCCTACAAAGGGGATTGTTATTCCATCAGTACTTTTTCATAATAGGTAAGGAAAACTGTTGTGAAAAACCTGTCAAAACCTTTTGCTGAGAAACACTGTCCTATAATTCAGAACTGCAGACCCACTCTTGCAGAAAAAAAGGAGATTCTCACCTGAGTAGATACCCAGTCTTTGTTCTTATCATAATCAATGTCCATTGGGATGTGATTCATCTGTGACACCCAAATAAACCAGGTACTCTCTAGGTACCTGGGCAGAGAAACACAGAAACACTTATAATATCTCAAGTCCCATCCAAATTTACCATTAAGCCACTTTCCTGAGTCTCATCTTAAATAAAAGAGAACTTTCAACTAATTCAGGATTTCTGATTCCATCCCTTTGCCTTCTAATTTTTAGAGTTTCTTTGGAGAACCACTCAATTTGTAGTTGCAGCTGTCCCTGAGCAGCCACCACCACCCTGAACTTAGACTGTTTCTTTTGTGGATAGCTATTTATTTCTCAGAAAAATGTAGTGAGTATGACTAGTTTTCATTTATTTCCACTGAAGCTCAATGTTATTTAATAGTATTAGTCATGGGGACTCTGGGTAAATTGTGTGTTACCTGGACAGCCAGTAGTACACCATGAAGTTGTTAAATCCCATTAATGGAATATACATGAGACAGACTCGGATGTTGAAAGACACAATTAGTAACAGGTCCTGTAAAAAACCAAAACAGCAATGGGTTGGGTTGGAAGGGACCTTAAAGATCACCCAGTTCCAACCCTCCCTGCCATGCCAGGGACACCTCCCACTACACCAGGTTTCTCAAAGCCCCATCCAACCTGGTCTTGAACACTTCCAGTGATGGAGCATCCACAGCTTCTCTGGGCAGCCTGTTCCAGTGTCTCACCTCCCTTCCTAATTTCTAATCTGAACCTGACCTCTTCCAGTTTGAAGCCATTACCCCTCCTTCTATCACTACAAGCCCTTGTAAAAGTCCCTCCCCAGCTTTCTTGTAGCTGCCTTCAGCTATTGGAAGGCCACAATAAGGTCTCCCCAGAGCCTCCTCTTCTCCAGGCTGGACAACGCCAATGCTTTCAGCCCATCCTCACAGCAGAGGTGTTCCAGCCCTCTGATCATCTTTGTGGTCCTCCTCTGGACCCTCTCCCACAGGTCCACGTCCTTCTAAGCCTTTGTTGATGGTCTCCCTCCACTCCCTCCTCTCCCTTTTACTTGACCTGCACCATAACAAAATGTTCTTTTCCCAAGAGTAAGCTCCACAGCACCATTCTGCCTCAAGTTGAGCATATCCCCGAAATATTCCCACCACACCGACTTTACCATCAGTAACTAAAGCCCAGCAACCAGCCCTGCCTAGGGCTGATAGTTTTCTGATAGCTTTAATTCAGCTGCTAAGAGGCTAAAAACATCCTCTCCTCAAAAAAAAATTCCCACTGACTGCATTCCTGCTGCAGCGAGCCTAGAATCAGCCTTTTCTGCCTTTCAGTCACCAGGGGTGAAGGTTGATGGAGCCACAGCGTGGTGGCACTTCTCCAAGTTTGCTAGACAAAGCAAGCAGTGCTTACCAGCCACTTTTTCCTCTTGATTGCAAAGTAGAATATAGACAGCTGGAAAAAGGGTACAAGTGCAAGTGGGGCCAGAACTGATGGGAAGAATGAAAACAGAGAGACGTTTATCATTTCACTGCAGCATCAATCTTACAAGAATATTCTGCTGCAAGAAGAAAGATTCTTCTTTACAGTGGAAGGAAAATTGCCATCTTCCATTTACACTCACTTCCTTGTGTCCACATCATCTCACTACACCTTCATTTCTTTCCCATCCCTTTCTTCCTCACACTTGATTCACCTCTATCTAGTTAGAACAACCCATAATCCCAACAGAGGCGTAAGGAGCAATTCCTGCCATGAACCTTCACAACACGAAGAAGGTGACCGCTTGACCATGAAGCCTCCCGCAGCTGTCACTTCAATGGGAGTAGCTCTAAACCCCTTATTTTGGCGAGGAGCTGCAGTTGTGATTTTTAGGTGAAGTTCCTCCAGCACTGCCGGGGAGTGGGGATACTCACGGATGAAATATTTGTGCTGGTAATTGTAAGGCATGAACTTCTTCTTCTTTTTTCCAAGCTGAAAGATGAAAAGACATTGTAATGGGCCCGTTGGAGACCTGACACTCTTCATATGCTATTTCTTAGTCCTGTCTAATGAACACATTGAGAACTACCTCTTAATGCCATTAATTCAACCCCTTTTCTTGAAAAGCAGGTACTGAAGTTCCAAAGCAACAAAGGGAAGCAGATTTCATTTGAGCCTCTCTAGCCTGGTATCATCATTACGTGCATCTCGGAACAGAGCCCCTTTATTTTAGGAGACTTTCAAAACTCATGGCTCCAAAAAAAAAAAAATGCTCGAAATCCACAAAATTGCTCACAAGTCATTTGAATTCTGTAGGAGAAGTTTCTAGTGATGGTAATAAAAATCCAGTCTAATCAATTCCATGTATTCACCACAGAGCCTATTGGTGCTCAGGGAGGAACAGGTTATTAACGTGGAAATGGAGACAGGACACTTGGTGGATGAAATCTTTCAGAAGACCACTGGCAAAACCCCTTCCCAGTTGCAGCCAAGAGTTTTCTATGAGCATGTATTTTGTATAAACTCTCTCTACGGGAATCCTTCTGAGCCAGCAGAGCTGGAATTTTCCACATGCCTTGGAGAGCTGTGATTTCTTTGCTTATTACCAGCTAAAGGAGAGTGAGACGTTACTGGCTATCTACCAAAAAGGCCATTTCATCACCCCATGAGTACAGATCAGGCAGGGAAAGAAGAAACAAAACAGACCTTGCCTATCCTGATGATATCAGAAATCGTTAGGATGCGGGGAGAGTCTGGTCATGGTTTTTATTTTTACGAAAGCCATAAAACTTGTGATTAAGAAATAACTTGTTACGCTCGTGTTTTGTGCGTAGCAGCTATACTGGTCCTGAAGGATTTAGGTGCCAAACAGCTCCCACATCCAAAAGGACCCAGAGGGAACATCTGACTCACTATCTACAAGATCATTAAGAGCATCTAACACTAATGCAAGTGGACTGACTCATTCTTTGGATGGTCTTCAGGTGCTTACCCTGCTCTTCTAGTGACATGAGGAACTTAAGCACTGATTTTAAGACTTTGCTTCTCAGGAGCTGGTGCCCAAACATCATAACAACCAGTCAGTATGGGAGACTCTCAGACCTTGAAACACTTTGGAACTTGCCATGAGTTTATGCGGCATCAGGGCTATGATTATACCTATATTTAGATACTGATACTCTATAGCTTTCTGTCTTTACAAGCTTTTATCCCAGTGGTTCTTTTGCTTCTCCAGACATCCCCATGCTCACCTCCACGGAGAGAGTCTTTCCCAAACTGAACAGGAGAGGGTGCATGTTGAGGTCAGGGTCTTTGCGGAAGCAGTTGGGTTTGGCGTGGTGCTGGTTATGCAGGTGATTCCACCAGCTGGCTGGTAACCCCTGCAGGAAAAGTTGAAGACCAGGGATCCAAACTCGAACAATACCAGCAATTGCATCACTATTTTTCCACCTATTATTGACAGCTGCACTACGCTTCCCTTACAGGTGATACTGCCTGAATGTCGGGACACTCCCTATCATTGCTTAGCCCAGATTAGCCCCAGAGAATATTCCCACCATGAGGCAATTACCTTCAGAACATTTATCACAATGATCTGCAGAAGTCGATTCCATTTAGGCTTCCTGAAGACAGAGCAGTGCCCCAGATCGTGCTGGAACCAGCCCATCTGGATCTGGAAGACAAAAGGATGACTGAAGAAACAGAGTCGCAGCAGAACTGCGTTGATTTGCCTTGGGAGCCTCTGTAACTTCAGTGTGAGTGCATCTTCCTTCTCCTTCTGGAGAAGAAACACTACCTGCTGTCCTACGTGCTCAACGCTGAGAGCTTCTTTCCAGGCTACTGTCCACTAGAGCTGCTCAATGCCAGATATTGATTTTACCGTGGCAGCTAAAGGGAAAGCAGCAAGGCTTCGTTAGAATAATTAGACCCTTACAGCATGAAAGTCTTTGGCTCCCATCACAAATATACAATTTCCAGGGACCAGCTAGAAAGTGTAAGAATGTCCAAATCCACGGCTCCATTGCATTTCATATTCCCATGGAAACACAGGACTGATGGAAACACAGGATGATGGAAACACAGGAATGCTCTTTGAGGAGTACCTGCCTTAGCAGATATCAGTCAAACAGAATAGATTATGAAAAAAATAAAGTATTTCCTTTCTACTTGTTCCATGGATCTCAGAGCAAACCTAAGGTTTCAGTTCTACTTCTTGCCCTCCTCAGTTTCTTCCACCTAAGGGCCACAGTGTCCTATACCCTCCTTTCCTACACCATCCCTGGAATGTACCATGCCCTTCCGTGGTTCACTTTCCCAAGCCAGCAGAAAACTGCTCAGGGCTAGTGAATATAATTGTCTCAGAAAGGACCCAACCAACACCAGAGCTGGCAGTCAGCGAACAGAAGGAACAAGGAGGCAAAAGTAGACCTGAGAATGAAATATTCCCTCTTTTGTTGGGGTGATTAGATCAGCTTATCCCATCCTATGAAACTGCCAGCTCTACAACACCCCACCAGCCCCAGTGAGCAGCTTGTCAGCAGAATGAGGTTTGCTGGAGGCAACAAAAAATTGTGACATAGGATGTGCTTGCTGTCTTCAGCTAGATAACAGGATCTAAAAAGAGGCAGGAAGGCGATGACTGGGGGATGAACATGTCATTAACTCTCCCATCTGGAAGCACCAACCATGTCTGCAGCGTTGAACAGATACCAGCAGTTTACCTGAGCAATGGTGAAGAACGCAATGCCAACCAGGAAAGGCACCAAGGATATCCCAAAGTACCAGACCACAAGCCAGGATGCAGCATCCAGTACCAGCAAATGAAGGAAAATCAGGAAGAAAAAGATGTAATTTGGCCTCAGAAGTCCCATCTCCTCGACAGTGCAGCGCAGCTCACGGAAGTCCTCCAGAAGTGATTTCTGTGGGTAAGGAGAATATTAATGCACTGTCTACTTTCAAAATAGAACATAGCAGGACCCAGAGTCCCAAAGTAGCCGTGGAATTCAGAGGAGATATTCCATCAGAGACGTCTCTGTGCAAAAAACGAGCAGATCAACACATCTTGGTTTTGCTTTGACACTGGAAAACGAGTTGCTGACAGGCTCTGTCGCTGAGACACCGTGGTGGGAAGAACTGAGCAGAATCTGGGGCTCTGGGGCTCATTCCTCACACCTACGTGTGGATTAAGGGATTCTAGGGCAGTGCACGTTTCCATGCGTGACTATTGCCAGCTGCCTTCCCACCACCCAGCCTATGGCACAGCGTCAGGAATGCTGCTTCAGGAATTATTTCTGCCAGCGCTCTTATTTCCCTTCTCCTCCCATTGTGAACCCCAAGCCATTCCCACAGCTGGATTCTAGGACACTCACTTTTTTGTTAGTCTCAAAGCTGGGTTGATCTGGTGCCAATTCCCCAATCAGCAGAGATTTCAAGTATTTTTTCACCAGAGATTTATCACTGTGAAATGCTATGAAGGCATCCTGAGAAACACACAAAGGCAGGGGGTAAGAAAAGGTTTGTGACTAAACACCAGATGCTGAACCTCTCCATTTTCCACCTCTTTGCTATAATACATAATCCCATTTTCTTTGTCCATTTTTGACCCTTTTGTTGTAGTTCTTTGCCATCAACTAGTGCTTGGCCCAAGGAAGCTGGAGAAGTTTCAAGAAACTCTATTTCATAAAAGTACCTGGGCGAGGCTGGTAATTGCCCATGAAAGTGTTTGATGAAAACCTCTCTGCAGAGGGAAACTCTTTCATCTGCTTGTTTCAGACCAGTCCTTCCCTAGAAGGCTTCAGCCAGCAGCCCTGCCCTATGGATGAGACCCAGGAGGATGAAAACACGTCAGTGAATGAGGTGTGGCTTTGCCATGCTTAGGATGATGTTTGGTTTTCTTTAAATCCAGTCTTTATTACACCAGGGCCATAAGAAATATATGCTGGAGCTCCATGTGCAGCAGGAGTAACTGGGCACCTCTTGCAGGTCCCTGTAAGTTTTCAGAGTGAGTGATGTTTTGGGGAACAGGGTAACACGAGTGACACAAACAGGTCCATCTGAGAACCACCTGAAATGCCCTTTTCAAGATCAAATATAAACTGTGGAATAAAGGATGGAATTCCAGGTAAAGCAAAACTCATGTCCTCAGGGAATTTTCCAGAAGAAAGGTCAAGGGGTTGTCCATAGTCTTTTGTTTTCCAGAAAGAGTAGATCTAAATGAATCCTCTGTGCCTGAGCTGCCAGGTGCTTGCTGGTTTTGGCTCTGAAAATCAATGTGGGTGATGATGACACAAAAAAATCTGCACAGGTTTGGTCAGGATGAAGTCCCTGGAAGAGGACAGAGGACTTCCCTTGTGCTGCCTGACGTTCCTCTGGAGCCTCTTGTTTAGAGACAGTCTACCTCTGAGTACTTCAGGCTAGAAGGTGTCAGAGCAAAGGGATTTTTTGGGCAGATGTGCTTTCTACAGATATCTAGTGGTCCTTTGTCACAGTGACAGATGAGTAACTGGGGAAATATTTCCATTACGATTCTGTGCCCCTCATCCTACAGTTTTTATACATTTTTATGTCTTTCTTGCCAACAACTCTCAACCTGAGTCAAGCTCTAAGTATCTATAGTGCAGAGTAGAAACAGAAGCCAGAATCATTTTAAGCAGAATTTCCTACCCACAATATCAGAATCATAGATTCTTATCACAGAAACACAAGCCTTTCAGTTCTGCAACCTGTCCATTCCCCTCCCTGCTCTCCAGCCCTGATTATCATCTTAAGAGAGACCATCATCTGTGATGCATTTAACCACCAACAGCTGACATCAGTGTCATGTTCTGCAATGCATGTTCTCTGTGTTTACAGCGTAGTCCACGCAGAGACAGAAAATTCTCACAATATATCTTACTAAGAGCTCTAGGGAAGACAATTCTCACCATATATCTATGTACAATTATGAGCTCTAGAGTTGTCAAGAGTACGTGGAAAAAAAACCCAGATCCTGGCTTTAGGTAAAATCATGCACCAGATGATCTTTTGTGACACCTTCCAGTCCTGCTTCTCTGGAAAAAATGTGTCTTTCTTAGGGTACATGATCACAGCAGCATTTTAAAGGCAAAAAAAAGAATGATAAAGATTAGCAGAATAGAGAGCAAGACAGAATAATGTCACTATGATCTCAGATAAATCCACAATGTATCCAAAATCTTAACCACTGCATGTGGTTCTGGGCCTTCTGTCTTCAAAGGGATGCAGTACAACTCTACATGGCCAAAAAACCCAAGATGAATGGAGTTCTGGAACAGCTTTTGTGCTAGAAGACTGCCTTAGAAAAGAGGTAACAATTTAAAGGGCTTTTTTTTTTTCCTGATGGAGCAGGAGGTTGGACCAGATGATCCCCCAGAGGTCAATTCCAACCCCTATCATCCTGTGACTCTGTGATTCTAAAAACCCATGAGAAATGATGGAAAATTAATTTGCTGATTTCATAATATGATAATTAAATTATCAGGAAGTAGGTTGAAAATGTACAAAAGCAATAATGAGAAAAAAGCAGATTGCAAAATGATCGTAATAATAAACACAAGATCAAAGACTGTTCTTTAAGCTCATTAATCCCCATCAAATTCACTGTGGTCAACCCCCTTGGGTGTCTATAAAGCGTAATAATCTCAGTGCAAGTCCTTACACTGCAGAAGCTGGGAGGACATGGCTTGGGACAAATCACTCCAGGCATTCTGTATTCCTTGACTCCTTCTGTAGAAGTAACAGAAACTGCAGGAGATGGCACCAAGCTGCAGGCTCGGCTTGGTGGGGTGGGCAGAAGGAGGAGTGGCCCTTCTTCAGCAAGCTCTTGGTGCAGCACTGTTTGCAATCTCCCAACACTAATGGACACAAACCCCTCTGTGTAAATCAGGGTTGGTGATCCCAGCCAGTGAGCTGGAGAAGAAACCCAACAAGGCTTCTTTTTCTTCACTTGAGAACACCAAATATTTTCCAGCAGGGTGAAAGGAATGAAATAACAAATGGCTTTGGGTTCCATGAGTTAGGAAGTGTTATCCCATTTTACAAACCTTGAAGTCAAAAAGTCTTGTTGTGATAAGAATTAGATCTGGTTTTCCCACATTACAAGTTTATGCCCTAATCCTGGTTGTCTTTCTAATGTGCCTATTTCTGGCAGTTCAGACATTCAGTATCAGCAAATAGTCTGAGATCTGCTTGGAATTTATTATTTCTGTCAACAAGCAACAAATTATTTTAGAGAAAACCTCAAAATGAAAATAATTTTGCACAAATCTCTGGAAAATCTATTGCCAAATAGTGATTATTTGTATATTTTTTTCCTCCTCTTCTGCAGCCACGTGTCAGTCTGCTGCTTTCTCAGTAATTATTTTTTTTCCTGTGGTTTATTTATCCCCCCCCGACCTTTGAAACAGTCTTTTAGCCCAAGACACTCTTCCCCTCTACTTGCCTGTGCAAAACAGAGTCATTTCCTTGAGTTCCCCCTTCTCTTGCTTCACTGTCCCCAGAATTACTTTATGTTTGGATATTATCGCCTTGCCTATCGTCTCTATCTATCTACCCACGCTCTATCTTTGATTGTCATTTGCTTATCACTGCTCACATCCATGGGACACTGAGAGAGCAGCCTTTAAAGTAAAGCTGTACACTGAGCATATTGCCTCCTGCCCTCTTCTCTTTCTCACTGCTAACACAGAGACACTTTTCAGGCAGCTGGAGGACAACTTGCTCATGCCAAGTGGGAAGACAACTTGCATAGGCATTGCTTTGTCTACAGCTGGTTATAATGACCCTGAGCAGAGCTTTATGATTTGTACAGCAAGTAACTCTGACCTTGGAGGTAACCAGAAGAGGACAGAATCCCAGATTCCCAGACTGCTAGAGGCTGGAAGGGAGCTCTGGAGATGCTCTGGTGCCACCCCCCTGCTCCACCCAGCAGGGGCACCCAGAGCAGGGGGCC
>JANHFX010028683.1:22461-39640 GCA_027560015.1 Chloroceryle amazona
AACTTGCTCCTCCTGCTCGGCTGGAACCTCCTGGGCTCCAGTTGGTGCCCCTTGTCCTGGGGCTGGGCACCACTGACAAGAGTCTGGCCCCAGCCTCTTGACCCCCACCCTTTAGATGTTGATGACCACTGCAATTATAAGCCCAGACTATCCAGTACATTACATGACCAAGCACAGTGCCAACTACCAGGAGCACTCTCTATTGGAGTCCCATCATTTCATCCTGTCCTGACAATGGGAGCACCTTACTCCACTCTCCTCCTAGATCTTACCGTAGCATCTTGCCCAGCATAGTGGCTAATAACTCGTCTGCCTCCAGGGTGTCGTTTGGAAAACTTGCTGACATCATAAACCTTCCTGTCAATCACCAACCATTGCTCCTGACCTTGACCATGTCCATTACGGATCCTGACCTCTTCCCAAGTGAAAAGCTGTAGAAAGGCTGGAACAGGTCGCGTCTCCTTTTCGGTGGAGCCAGTCTGTGGAGCCATCTGTGCTGGTAGATGTGCAGTCAGCACCGAGATTCACTCCTCTGAGCTTTGTTTGCAGCACTGTGTCAGGCAGAGGGTGAACCTTCGCAGCCTGCCCGTTATACAGTCCCACTCCAAGCCACTCCCTGTGCTTCTAGGGCTGGTTGGTTCCCCTTGCTCAAACACACCCGTCCATACCTCCCTCCTCTTCCATGTTCACACCAGACACTTTGACACACCCTTGAATAAAAGCCTTGTTCCTTCTTGTCCTTTCTGAGTTGCCTTGGAAGGTCTGATTACTCATGAGAGCTGTAGACTACTTCAGCGAATACAAATAGGCATAAACTTAAAAACTTAGGAAGGTTATCTGTTCTTCAGTTAAATGGGGTGGCAAACTGACAGAAGGGACTGTTAAGTGAGCACCTTCCTAGAGCATTAGGAACTGGCCAAGGTAAGCTCTTCACTTGCTTCCACACTGCTGAGTCAATGTGAGGATTAGCCAGAAGAGAACTCTGAGCCCTTCTGCAGTGAATATTCAGCGACCTTCTTAGAAAACCAAAGCACTGTCAGCACCCCATAAACCTTTCATCAATCATTAACACCAGGAAATCCTGTAGTTCCCATCCACTGGAGCTTCAGAATGTCATACAGAGCCAACAGGCAGAGGAGCCTGCGTGGAGAGCCAAAAGCTGCTCTTAAAGACATTTGCTTAAGTTTCTTATTCAGCTGCAGTTCCTGCCTTGGAGACACGGAGCCAATTTGTACCCGAGCACAATGAAAACAGCAGAGTGCTCCAAGGTCTGCAAGCTCTCCACGAGGTATCTCCAATGGTCTCGCCACTACCCAAAAGCTACAGGTTGCCTTTGATCTTTGAAATGTTCCATGTTGACCATGGCATGCTCAATTCCTGTGTCTTTGTTGATCAAAATACCACCTGCTCAGAGGAATGAAAACCCATTCAGAAAACATCCCTTATCTCCAGGTAATTTAGCTTGGAGTTGAGAATAAATAAGAGTAGCAAAAATAATATCAGCAACAACAAGAATTTCAACAACAATAACAACAACAACAGTGGTTAACACCAAGCTTGCCTGTAGATTAAGAGTTTCTAAAACTATGTGTAACTATTTCCATAACTAACCTTACTAAAATATTAACCTTGTAGAGCCAAAGTCTCAATATCTCTGATGGTCAGAGAGGATTTGCCCTGCACTAAAAACATGAGTTCTCAGCTGTAATCAATAGCAAAGAGAAGGCAATGCCATGTTGCCTATGAAGTCACATCCATTTTGCAGGTGACCCAGAAAAAAAAATAAACCCACATATATGAGATATTGCCTTGCTTGGGATTTAGAATTCTCTTGATCTTGTATTTTAATTAATTTATTTATTTTTAATCCAAATTACTAGCCTGGGGTGTTTTCAGGAGGGTACCAGCAGTAGGCAGATATAGTCTTTCCTCATTAGGTTTCCCTCTTCTCCCCTTACAATTCAATATTAGCCATGAATTTTCCTCCTTACCCTAAACTATTTCTTTATGTTTATAAATATATTTTGCTTTTAAGCTCACATATGGCCCAGTCCCTGCCTGAAACCTAATGAGTCGAAAAAAAAAATACAAAACCACAACTCAGGAGAAGTTGCAGACTTTGGGAAGGAGAGAAAGATAAGAAAGCCAAACTACGTTCTTGATAGAGGTACCTCAGCAGGGTGAGGTGAAATTATGGGCTGCGCTCCCTGTCTCCCAAGCAGATGACATGCAGGAAGCCTGGGTAAGAGCTGATCCAAGCAGAGATGATCTGATCAGCCTCTGCATCAGGAGAAAGGCACCATCTGACTTACACAGAACAGCTCTGAAGAGTTTGTCTTTAGGGACTCTGGAATGGGCATCACAGGGTATTTTGGGTGATGAGTGATGCTGAAGCTTCTCAGCTTGCAGTTATTTTTCTCAGCACAAGTCTCAGACTGCAAGCACAGGGGCAAATGTGAAGTCTTGGGTTTTGTCTTCTCCGTGTTTCCCAGTGAATTAACAGTAGCCCCAAACCAGCGGGATAGAGGGAGATGAAATCCCACGTAGCAGAGACGCCTGCATTGCCCTCAGCCCTGCGTGGAGTGGGCAGCCTTTCTGGCTGACAGGATGGTGAATGATGCAATTCTAATTCTTTAAATCATGTAGCATCTTGTAAATTAATCAGTCAAGCCCAAGCCAACCATTTAAAAATTCCTGACATGTGGCAATGGTTGAACCACCCTCAGTAAAAGAGAAATGTGACTGCTGGCATTCATTAGAAGGCAGCAAGAAAAGAATAGGAGGAATAATTTCTACTGTGCTGTCATGGGGCATTTGGCAACCCTTTGTCTTACTCCAAATAAAAGTGTGTCCACACTAATGGAGTGCCCATGTTCTAGTGTGGGATATATAGAGGCTTACATAAATCATGTACTTGAGGCAGTGGGAATAAAATATACAATAGTTGTGGCAGATTTCTGCACATGTGGGGGTTTTTAATATACATGCAAAAAAAACCCCCCACCTTTTACTTGCCCTATATTCAGACTCATAGCAGCTACCTGAGAAGGAGGAGATAGAAAAGAGGATTTAGATGCTGGTCTCCAAGGAGCTGGAGGATGCAGAGCTAGGAAGATACTGGACATTACTACAGGGTGCTACAGACATTAATGAAGGCAGGATGTTTCTGCCTGTCCACACACAGTTGGTAACCATGACTTTGTCACCGCGTGCTGCGAACACCAGTGGCCACCAAACCACTGTTGGTACTTAGAGGAATTAAGTTTTGGAACGCTAAGATAATTGTCCTCCAGCTCATGTAGGATTTGTACTTCTAAGTTACTAAAGCTCCTCCCCAGAAGATGCTGCGCTGCCGCGTGATGAAGCTGTAAAGCTTGACATGGATTTGCTATTGCAACTCTGACGTGACTTTCTCATCCACGCATCACCTGTAATTACCCACTCCAAGTTCTTTTTGAACAGAGATGATATTCATCTCTTCAGCAATCACCAGGTAGTTGTCTGCTTGGTGTATCTCCTTCAACCCCAGCAAATGCACCCTTCCCATCCTGCGACTTCATGGGAGGTCAGAACCTCAGGGGCTCTTCTGTGGCTTTAAGACCTAAAGGCAGTGGCTCTAAAATGATAAATTCTAAGTTTACCAGCTGCCCTAAAGCCCCTCTTTTGAGTGCACAGGTAACATTATAGATGACTGCAAAGAAGAGGTAAGACATGGCATAATTCAAGCTCAAATGGTGAAATGCCTGTAACAAACCCAATTTGTTTCCCCACTGTCTTATACTTGAGGTTGGGTTTTGTTCAGCATTTCCATAGCGTTTTCTACTCACAGTGCAGAGCACCCACTGGTTACAGACACACTTCTGAATGCTCTGAAACTGTGCACCCACCAAAAGAAAAACTCTACAAGAGGTGACCATGCTCAAAAGTGTTGGTTTGAGGGTTTTTTTAGTAGATGACTCATGCAGTGAGAATTAGGAAGACCACAGTGTAAGAGTTGAAACACCCATGGTGCTTCCACGGTCTACACACTGAGCACCTTCTTCCTTCTGTCCTTCCTGTGGGTCTTAGGCCACCTTCCAACTTCTGCAACACATGAGACAGGGATCCTGCAACAACTTGCCTGCTGCACTGCTGGACCATAATTCCATTCTCAGGCCTTCACCACCTGCCTCCTACATCATCTTCCTCAGACTCAATATTGCAATGCATATTCTTATTGGGGTAACGGAGGCATTTTGACTCAGAGATGGGCATCCACTTTAACCTTCTCCATCCCACCCTCTGCCACAAGGTCAGGCATATATTTCAGTTTCATGGCCAAAGAAACTTTCACTGCTTTCTTTAACTTCTTTTGCAAAGCTTAAATTTTCTTTGACACTTCAGCAATTCCTACTCGTGCTTCCAAACTCATGTAAACTTGATGTTCTAAAGACTCTTTTCTCCTTAGACAAGCATTCTGGTGATTAAAATGGCATTGTTAGGTGATATTTTATTTATTGGGGCATATTTTAAGCTACATTTCCTGAAAAAGAAACAAACATTGTGTTACTGGATCCTCCAACTCCACAAAACAACCACTTCCCACAGAAGCAAACTGTTCTGCTTGAAGGACACCATCGTATCAGCCTCTCATAGAAGCATTCATCCATGCATTAGTTTTTATTGCTGTTTCAAAACACTGTGTGTAGAAATTTCTCACCATTTGCTGAACACATTTAAGACCAGTCCCTGCAGCAGATGTAAACTGCACAGAAACCACATTCACGCCAACCAACTCTCTTCCAGCGTCACGTAATCCTCTTTCTTTCTCCACCCATGAGTAGTGGTGTGTTACTACATTAGGCTTCTACAGCTGACCTCTTAAGAAATCTTATTTTTATTCCTTTTAAAGGAATGTATTTTGAGAAGCAACCAATCACCCTGTTTCTGAGCAGCTCAGCTGCATCCTTGCCTATCCTCTATAGACCTAAAGTCATCTTCTTCTTTTCTAAGGATGGAGAACTTTCTATAAACAAGCACCTCTTGGGGAACTCAGGAAGCAAACCAGTGCCTGGGTTAGGTCAGGATTGCAAATCTAGATCATTCCTTACATCAGCAAATCAAAAGGAGTGCTTGTTGGCAAGGGGAAAATGACACCATTTTCCTCTTCCAATTCCCCCATCACCCTTAACATGACTCCAATGTTTTTATAATTCCAGCTACTCCACTACTGAAAATGGTCCTCCTTGAGTTGAAAGAAGTAATTTATTGTGGGCTGGAGCCACCTCCTCGTTCAATGATACTCAACTGGATAATCTTCAAAGCCTTAGGAACCTCAGACTGAAAATGACTGAGGAATTTGTCACCTTGAAGAATGTTTTGAGGGTCTATATCCTGTCCCAACATGCAAATCCCATGGGGAGGCTGAAGATGAACAGGATTCACCCTCAGTGTAAATGCTCTGTCATCCTTAAAGCAGCTTTGCTAAAGGGGTTTTTTAACAATTATCCTGTTCATTAAATCTCACCATGTAACTCAAATACTTAATTGCCTGACTTGCCACAACTGTGGTATAAAAAAAAAAGAGGATGTAAGTCCAGGATCTTTGAATGCCACACACGAAACCTCAGAATTAGCATCCACGTGATCAACTGAGGCTTTGAAAAACCACCGACGGCAGAAGATTAGTAACTCCCCCCTACCTCATGATCAGAGCCACTGGGAGATCTTCAGAGGGAAGGAATTTTTCTGTTTGTCCAATCTGTACTCTAGATATTGACTGCACCTTTCACTTCCTAATGTTTAGGATGAACCAAAATAAAGACCCAAATGCAAATGGCCCCACGAGCTCCTGCTGCTTGCAGGGAAAGGTCATTTCTAGCACAGTCTTACCTGTTACAGAGGTTGAGATTGGGATATGCTGCTTTGGTTCGTGAGATCCATTCTAACATTGGCCAAAAGTTGCTTTGAGCTGCATATTAATTTCATATTTACCTCCTTTAAGTGAATGGAAAAGTAGGATAAGAGCAAGACTGGAGCCTTTAAACCCTCATGCTCCAGCTTCCAGTGAGGTTGGATCCCTGCTGATGCCTGACTGCCATCCTGTGGCTATTTCATGATGTTCAGGTAGATATGTTCTCCATAGATATCAAGAGCCAAGCCTAACTCCCATCCCTTTGTGGCTTAGGGTCGACACTCCCAGTTCAGAAGGAACTTTTGGCAGTGCTACTGAGAACCCATGGCCCGTTGAACACTAAGTCCTTACAGAGCCTCTCTTGATGTCATAAACCACACACACCTGGCTACAGCTAAAACCATGCACCTTCCAGAACTCGGGGGATAGTTCTTTTTTGCCTTTCCTCCTCATTCTGGAGGAAGAACTGGTGTGTGGTCCTGTTTTGGTAGGGGTCACACAAGTGAAACTGGACAGACCTGACTCCCTACCTCCAAAGCACAAATGAGGTCCATGACAGTTCTCTTGGGCAGCTGTGGATGGGCACTTCTTCCACATTTTAGAGTTTGCAGACGTATTTTAATCTGATGACAGCAATCATTGGTAAGATAAGGCATTTTATTATTAGACTTTCCTCCATAAACAGTTCTATTAATGAGGGGAAGAAACGGAGCAGGAATAAACAAGGTAAAAGAATAACTAAGGCCCATTTCCTTTATGGTCTTTATCATCAGATATCAATGATTTCATGATTATTTTATTATTTCCATTACAATTTTATTCCATGCTTAACAACACTCTTGGCCTGGAAAACTGCATTTCCTCCATTCCCTCAGAAACCACTAATCACTCAAAAAAGAGTGAAGCTTCAGGTGACCAGGGACCAATTACCCTTTTGCTTCCTCAGCTGCCCTTGTAGGGATCCTGTGCCATATTTCTGTCTCTTCTGACTTTCAGTGATGAGTTCAAGAACACTCAGAGGTATGGCACTGTGGAAACCACTTGTGGAGACTCCATGGGACATCACCAGAGGGCAAATAACCCAAGGACCTTCACCTTCTCCACCTCACCCACGTCCATACAAACTGGTTTGGGCTCTCACGGGCTCCCCACTGCCCCTTGGTTTGGGAGCTTCTATTGCCATTGTTAATAGCATACAGGTATTTGAAAACACTGTACCTACACAAGTCCTTATTGCTTTTGCATTTTAATAGCTCCCAAGTTTCTCGGAGTTCACATTGTCTCAACTTTCTGAGAGCCTACGTTAGATGAGAGACTTCCCTCCTATATACTCAGCAAATGAAGCATCAGCAGACAGAAAGGGATCTGTTCCCACTCCCAAAGCTGCCTCTAGCTTGGTGGAACATAACCCCCTTTCCTTCAGCTTTTCCCTATAACTCAGCACCAGAGGAATGAAAGAAGCACAAGAAGAATTAAGAACACACCTTAACAAATAAAAAATATATAAATATCATATTAACCACATTCATCAACAGAATGAAGTGGTGCCACCTCCCCACCTCTGGCTTAGCCAGATCTCTCTCCTCCGTGCAGTATCTTCATGGTGACCACCACAGGAGACAACAAGGGGGGGGAATTCCTCTGCAAGGACCACTGCTGCTTATTTATGTAGATAGGCATCGAGCCAGAGCTCCCCTGAATCTTTCAAGGAGCTGCCAAGAGAAAAAAAACACATTTCCTTAGAAACAAGGTCGTGAAATACAGTGTCCAGGGAACAGAGCCTTGTGGGAGGAATTCCCATCTATAGATTAAGCAAAGGAGATGATAGAATCACAGAATGGGTCAGAAGGGACCTTTAAAGGCCATCTAGCCCAAGCCCCCAGAGATCTTCAGAGGGAAGGCAATGTGGACTACAGCTCCTTGGAAAGCTGATGAACCATGGCAGAAGACAGACATGTGACTTTTCAATGGAATAAGAAATTAGGAAAGGAAAGGGGAAAGGAGAGAGAAAGAGAGAAAGAGAGAAAGAGAAGAAAGTTCAAACTCATCTTTATGAAAACACCTCTTTCCCTAAAGCATGTTCAGAGACAGAGGCCCCAGACCCAGCATCCTACTGACCTCCGACCCTCCAGAGATGCAGAAAAGGACCTCTCCATCACATTGTTTCTACTGACACCTTCTGGCCGCTGCTACCAAAACCAGCACCACGGCTGAACAGTTTTCTGATCCCTTTCAGAGTTGTCTATACCACCTACAGCTCCTCACAGAAGTTCTGTTGTCCAAGCTGGCTGCCCCTTCCCTTCCCACGCCCCTCACTTCTTCACCCCCCAGTACTGGAAAGCCCTTTCCGTGGGGAAGGTTGATACCTACTGCACTATGTCAGCGAAGGCGGTGAGCAGTGGCTTACACTTGTACTCAATACCATGTTTGGCACACAGGGACTTCACCAAAGGGGCCACCTTCCAGTAGTTGTGTCGAGGCATTGTAGGAAACAGGCTGGGGGAGAAGAATATGGTGAGGCAATGGCATCTGTCATCATTCCACAGAATTCCTGTCCCTCTTCTGTGCCTAAACCCAGGCACAACCTCCCCTCGTGCCCTCTAGTGCTCTGTAGTGATCCCCCTCATGTCACTTCAGTCAGCACCTGTACGAACCAGGAGGCTGGTCATTCTCACTCCTGGGCCATGCTACTCACAGCTGAGGTGATGTTGGTGCTCACTCGTGCTCCAGGGATTTTCTGGCCCATCACTTGCAGTCCCCATCCCATCCCCATACAAAGAGCACTAAACTGACCCACATTATCTTTTGGCCTTGTATTCGTTGACAGAGAGATGGGGACCTCGTAGGCTCTTCAGACCCAGTGTAACCAGCACTCCTTGGAATTCCCCCACACCCCCAACGGACCCATAACATCTACCAATAGATTTTTCCTCCCCAGCCCATCAGGAATTATCCTGATCTTATGAGCCACTAGGCAAACACTAGAGAGGACACGCTCTAAAGCATCATGCTTCAACTCACTGGTGCTCGATTTGGAAGTTCAGATGTCCACTAAACCAGTCATTGAAAAAGGACTGATGAACATTACAGGTTGCCTGGAGCTGAGACAAAAAAAACCCAAACCAATAAACATGTCAGTGTTGTTTTAGGAATGCCCCTTCTCTTACGCGTGCCAAGCACAACAGTGAGCAGGTAGAACAAGTTCCTTATCATCGTGTGCCTTCTGGAGGAAGGCAGCAACCAGATGGCCGTGCTGTGATAAACGATTCCTAGGGATGTAATTTAGGGGAGCAGACTTGGCTTCCCCAGTGAGATAAGCCACAAAAACCATGACTTTCACCTCGCTCAAAAACCCTGTGTCGTGGCTTCAGAACTAAAATAAAAGAAAGCACACACGAGAGACCTACATCCCTCATGCCCAGAGAGCTCTCTCACCTCAAGAGCGCCGTGGCATCTCTAATTATTTTCCCTGAGGTGCGTGTGCTCAGCATTTGAAGCCTCCATCCTACTTTTGCACCTTCTCTCTTTGGACTAAGCACTCACTTCACACAGCGAGGACGAGCTGCTTCTGTTTTCCTCCGTTAGTTCCCAGCACTTCTGTGACCAGCTCTCTTGGGCATTACACACACAATACGACCACCTCCCAACTTTGCAGTCATAGAATCATAGAATGGTAGGGGGTTGGAAGAAACCTCAGGAGATCATCGAGTCCAACCCCCCCTGCCAGAGCAGGACAGGTGTCTGGAAAGGTCTTACCCCAAACTATCACTTCCCACCTTTGAAGTCACAGCTCTCTGGAAAGAAGGTCTTACCTGGGTAGAGAACCAGTCCACATTCTTATCATAATCGATGTGCATCGGGATGTGATTCATTTGTGTAACCCAGACAAACCAGTTACTCTCTATAAACCTGTGCATACAAAACACACACAAAGCCATTACTGATCTCACGCCTGTGCTGTAACAAGTCAGGGCAAAGCACTTGGACACCTACGAGCTTGACAAAACACCAGGAACCCCAAACATCTGATCAGTAGATCAGACCTACCCTTCTACCTTCTAAAGACACGAGCCCAGCAGACAGCAAACCTCTGTCTTGCAGAAGAATAGGGAGCCGATGAGAAAGATAAAGGCAGAAAGAGACAGAAAACCAGGAAGCTGATGAGAAAGATAACCAGGAGGCTGAAGAAAAGCTGACACATAGGATTGACATAAATTGGGTTAAGAAAATGGAAGGATGATAAACTGAATGGTACCTGACCAACAGGATGAGCCCCAGCATACCCTTCACCCCCAGTAAGGGCAAGTAGGTGAGAAAGAATCGAATGTAGAAGGTCAGCATCCAGGCAAGGTCCTGTAGTAGAGGGAACAAATAAAACTTCATTAAGAGGAAGAATTACTGGCTTCTGAATTTACCATCTCCTCTGGGTGGAACTCCCTTGAAAACCTCCATAATATCTTCTACCAGGAGGTTTTTCCTCCCTGGCCCCATCAGGAATTATCCTGATCTTATGAGGCAGGCAAAGGGCAAACACTAGAGAGGCCATGCTCTAAAGCATCGTGCTTTCCTCTGGATCTGAAGAGAAAGAAAGCAGTGAGAAAGTGAAAAACTTTGCCAGTTCAAAGAGCAAAGAGCTCTGGTTTACCTCCATCCCATCCTGTTCTGTTCCTCTTCACATTTCTTGCAAATCTCTTATTTCCCTCACATTCTTTTTCTCACGACTGTCCAACCCCCCAGGCAAGAATAAAACATCAGGATGCCTTATCCCCAACCACCACATCTCAGAGCAGAGACATCTTATTTCCTGCTTTGTTTCCAGAATCTCCAACACCCACACTATTCCCCCAAGTCCCAGCTTTTCCCCTAAGGAGCTACCTTCCCAATGACTCTGAAAGTCTACTGCACACCTCCTCTTCCAGGCTGAAGTGTGAGGATTCAGGGCTAGGCTACCTGAAAGCTACCTGATTTTCAATATACCATTTTGCAAAGTGCAGACACACCGAATCCTCCTCCAACCTTCCCAATTTCTACTTTTCCCCTTTTTCTATGCCCATAGGTTTTTATTGTCTCGGTTGGGGAAAACACACGAAAAAAAGAATGGCCAGAATGACCACTTCCACCTTCACCTAGACTCTCGTGCTCCCTGATGGACAAGTTCTGTATGAACATCAACTCTGCAGAAGAAGGAATCCTTCCAAACACTCACAGCCCCCCACATTGAGCCAGAACATCAGAGAAGATCTTCTGCTACCCAACTGCGAGTACACCTTTTGCAAAGGAGAAGGGCTGTGTGGAAGGGACCCCCTCTCCCCTAGCAAACATTGTACCCCTTGCTACAGAAGGACACAGCTCAGAGATCCTCCCAGTCATTTCTTGCACTGAAACATCCATAAAACAAGGAGAAGTCACCACTGGCAAGGTGGAGCTGACTTACCACCCACTGTTTCCGTTGTACCACAAAGTAGAATATGTACCACTGGAAGTAAAGAGGCACCAGAGCTGGGGGACCGACTAGAGTGGAGAAATAGATGGCAGAGACATTAACCGTGCCCTTTTATCCCAGTGAGATGGGCTGGAAAAGGAAGGAGTTGAGTGGATGTTGTCCATAGAACTGTGGAAGGGGAGGGTTACTCACTGATGAAGAAGTACTTGTGCTGGTGGTTATAAGGCATGAATTTCTTCTTTTGTACACCAAGCTGTTGAAGTAAGCAAATTACTGAGGCTGTGAAGACAGCTACAGACATCTGTGCATACACCTCCTACCTATGCTTTTGGAGAAACACATCCTGAGACACCTCCTAACCTTAGAAGGAGATGTCCTATCAAACCATGCCAGCAGCCACCATCCCACTGGCTTCATTATCCCCTGGAACTTCAGGCTGTGACTGCTCCGGGTAAGTTTTCACCCCTGCCTTGGATGCACAAGAGCCTGGGTAGTCCCTTGTCCCATAGAAACATGCACTGGAAACTCTTTCCCTACAGAGGGCACAGCTGCCCAGCAACACTTAAACTGAAAACCACGTGAGGCACTGGGAAGAGTTTGCTGCCAATTTAGAGCTTCATTAAAAAAGAAAAACCCTATCACGCTGTTAATAAAGGTGACACTGTGTAGAACTCCCACCTAGGTGCAGTTAATCTCCAAAGCAGAGAAATGAGCATCTAGAGATTAAATTGTGTCCACAGGAGCAAGGGTGACCGGATTATCCTCCCTGAGACTGCTCATTTTTCAGTGTTTGCTGTAGAAACGCTGACAGATCACGTCACTGACTTCCTTCAGGAACTCCATTATATCCCTGTACGTGTCCAAACCAATTCCAAACAGCAGCCCGCCCTTAATTTCGATGCAAATCAGAGCACGTGGCACTACAAATTTATGTAACTATTTTTTTCTTTAAAGGACCAGCAAACCTTTAAAGCCATCCAATTAATTTCACGAGCTGTAACAGGAAAAGAGCTGGGGTCCAGATGGGACCCAAGACCCAAACCCCAGACACCCGCTGCCAGACTGAGACCACTGGAATTTACTCTTGGATGAGTAAATGTGAAAGTTCCAGATACTCCTCATTCATCACCTGCTGCTTCATTTTCCCCAAACACTACAATTAGTCAAAGCTGATCTGGGCAAAGGGAACAAGGTCCCACCTTAGCTTCATTCCATTGCAAGCATCTCAGCAGAGAAATACCAAGGTCTAATCGTGACAAATATTTGACTCTTATTTTTCAAGCACACCAAAACTAACTTCTATCAATCTGTTATGAAAATCTCAGAAGCCCTGAAGTATGACTGAGGAATATTAGGGGCTAGTGGCTGGTAGAGCAGCTCTGTGGAAAACAGCAACCATAAATAAATCCAACCGTTTGCTGGATTTATTTCTTACTTTACAGAAGCAGCTTTTGGGTTGGGTTGGGTTTTTTTAACATGCAGAATAAGTCTAGGAAATTTCAACCCATAGCAAGATTGTATCAGGGCCAATTAAAAAAAAAAATCATTAAAAAACCAGCTGCAACATGAAGTGTATGGAAAGCAGTGATGCGTCAGGAACTTTTTTTCCTTCTTGTTTTTCAAACACCGAGCTGCAAATTCCCAACGTACTAAGACAGCTCATTGACCAAACCAACTGGTCACCAGTCTCCAAGCTCTCTGCAGCTTTCCAAATTTGTATCCTACTTGCTGTAACCTCCCAACCTTCCCCAGGTCTCACCTCTACAGAGAGGGTTTTTCCCAAAGCAAAAAATAAGGGGTGCATGTTAACGTCGGGGTCCTTTCGGAAGCAGTTGGGTTTAGCGTGGTGTTGGAAGTGGAGGTGATTCCACCAGCTGGCTGGTGCTCCCTGCAGGAAGGGATGACAAAAGAGTGCCATGAAGAGAGTTGTATCTTCTGCCCTTAGTCCTCCCTCCCCTGGCATTTGCTGCTTCTCGTACTGAGCTTGCTTTTGACTGCAGAGCACCCCGGGCAAGGCTCTAGCAGCTCTTCTCAGCACTCAACACCCACCTTCAGATGGCCGATCACAAACTTGTGCACCCAGTGGTTCCATCGGGATGTGCTAAAGACTGAAAGGTGCCCAAAATCATGCTGGAGCCAGCCAGCCTGGGCCTGGAATTGGAAGGAAAAAAAAAAAAAGCAACAAAAACCCAACAAACAATGGCACCGCTGGGGGAAAAAAAGAGTTGGGAAGCTCTGCATCAGAAAAGAGCTTTGTTTTCTCCCACCACCATGCTCCTCACAACACATCCCTGGATAGGTGACAGCATTTCCACTACTAAAACCCAATCCAAACACTTCTTTTTTACTACACACCACCGCAGTCCAGACTTTGCCTAATGACTTTTAATCCCAGGTAGTTGTTTTCATGAAGGAGACAAAACAAATGGGATAAAAAATAAACACAACCAAACCAAACCGTCACGGAGCTCAGAACCATCATTTGTTCTCTTACAAAACTGCACAGAAATTGGCAACAAAGTCTCCTTTAAGGAGCTGCTTGCTGCTGCCTCCTCCGAGTACTTGTAATTCCAAGAGGATCAGCTGGACATGGAGAAATAGCTGGGGCTTTGAGAGCTGCTCTGCCCTCTCCTTTAACTCACTGGGAGTTCCCATGGGAACCCGGTGGCTTGGCCCCTGCAGAATGTCTCAGAGTTCTGGCACAAGGGACCTCAGAAGGACGGCGTGGCTTTCGTTGTATGAAGAAGGCTGGGAATAAGGAGGGCTTTGATGGACTGTGGGAAGGGAAAAGCAGGGCAAAGCCTGCTCCATCAAAGCAGCACATCGTGGCACTGTAACTTTGCCCCTTGGGTGGAACCCAGGGAGAAGCAGAGTTTTTGGCAGATGGAGTTTCTCCTGTTTCACCTAAGTCTCAAAAGTGTTGAGCTTTTGGTGTTTCTGGGGCTTACCTGGACAGTGCCCAACAGCACTGCAGAGAAGAGGAAAGGCACTGTGGATGCTCCAAAATACCAGATGGTGAGCCAAGCTGCAGCATCCAACACCAAGATGTGACAGAGATACAGGATGAAAAAGGTGCAGTTGGGGTTGAGAAGCCCCATCTTCTCAACAGTCGCACGGAGGTCACGGAAATCTTCTACCAGCTTTTTCTGGGGGGAGATCCAAGAGTATCGGGTGGTCTGACAACGCCTCAGGAAGCCAAACAGGAGCTCAGTTCCCCTCTCGAGGTAACAGGGAAAAACTGAGGGCCACCTGCATGCAAATCTTCATTAAGACTCCTAATGATGACATCAAGCCAAGGGGAAGCTGCAGACCACAACGATTCCAGGAGATTCTATCATTTTATGTACAGGGAATTCTGGCTGCCTGGAAATTAAATAGCATCGGTTCAACCCAAATACGAAGTTTTTAAGACACTTACATTCTTGCTGGGCTCAAAGCTGGGTTGATCTGGTGCCAGTTCCCCAATCAGGAGTGGGCTCATGTACTTTCTCACTAGTGCCTTGTCAAGATGAAATGCTATGAAAGGATCCTGAAATGAAGATAGAGGAACAGGGCATGAGAAACAACCAGTCAGGTGGCAGCAAAAGAAATATATCTGATGATATCCTGGACTCAGCAGAATGCAACCCTAACTAATGGAGCTGGCTGAACCAGATTTTACTGCCACAAATCTTACTGCTTTCTTCAGGCCATAAATGATCATTTGAAGCTGAATTCTCTGGATCATTTTCTATCTGGATGCTGTTAAGTGCAGGTCACCAAGATGTGGGCTCTCTCCCCTCTTCCTTCTGAATCTGAACATTTCATGTCCTGTTTGAACCTCAGAATAGATCATCTCAACTCATCTGTAGATGTGGTGCTGAGGAACATGGGTTAGTGGTGCCCTGGCAGTGCTGGGGGAACACTTGGACTCTGTAAGATTCAAGGTCTCTTCCAACCAGAACTCTGTCTCTATTTCATCTTTAGCTTCCACTTTATTTTTCCTCAGGCCCCATATCTTGAAATAAACATCTGCCTAGGGAGGAGGTGAAGATAGTAGCACAAAACCAGAGTCAGCCAGCTGAAGTGGGAAAAACAATGGGACAGGCAGGACACAGACAGGTGATGGCAGCTCCCGGTGACCCAGATCAATCTCTCAAGAGTCCATGTTTCTGAAAACTCCCCCCAAAAGGCCTTTTTACCTCCTAACCCTTCAAAAGATCCCTGTTAGGGAAACCGGTTACTTTTATCCTTTAACTGTAAAGTCAATCTCCATGGCAACCAGGCAGTCACGTGAAAAAAACCCACTAGTGATTGTTCTCCCTAGAGATTCTATCACTGCATTTAGATGCCAAATCCCTCAGCACACAGGCAGTTTGACACCTACTTCCTTCTGAAGATCTCCCATTTCCCTCCTTTTGCCTGTTTCCCAAATCAGCATAGATTTTACAATCTCCCTCAACCTCAGGATGCTTTTCCTTCTCTGAGACAGTATTTCCCCTCTGCACATCCATAAGGAAGCTTCCTGCACCACACACTGGGATTATTTAAATCAGCACTGCATGTTTTTAAAACAAATTGTCCTTTTAAAAGATCTCTAGTCAAGAGAGGGGTTAAAAAACGGCTGATGTTGCCAGCTCTGGGCCAGCCCTGTTGTACTTCAGCTGTAGCATCCTTTCTGCTTAGGGTTCTGTGAATAAAAGAGGGAAAGAGAAGAGGGGAATGCAGATTTGCATTTTTGCATTGGAAGAGGGAAAAAGAAAAAAAAGGGGGGGTGGGGAGTAGGAGGAGTATTCAGACAGATCAGAGGAGGATGGTACCACACGTTCAGACCAATCCCTTCCACTGGGGCTGTAAAACCTGGCAGTGCAATCCTGACAGCATGTTAAGGGATGGCTGATTGCACCTCCTAGAAATCAGAACTCTCCGCTGGCATTCAGCAAACTCATACAAGTGTTCTTTTTTTTTTTCTTTCCATTTTCTCCTGTTTTTGAGAAGCCTGATTGTTTTCATTTCCAGGTCAAAACTATTGGAAAAACTGGAATTCACTTGGCTCGGGTTCCTGAGCTGTCAGCAGTTGAGTGGCACCCAGCAGAACACAGATGATAACACCTAAATAATGCAGTTGGCCGTGACAAGGCCATCAACTGTGTTCAGCCCTATGCACCGGACTCTGTGAGACATGAAGGTCCATCCTTTCTGGTCAGGGACAAAACCAGACTGAACCACAGCCCATCAAAAACCACTCTTGAGGGAGTGTTTCATCCCATACGTGCCCTTAGATCTAAATACTTACATTTGGAGACGTGTTTTCTTCTGTGCAAGGCAAAAGGAACCAAAGGAAGAAAACACTAGGACAAAATCACCCCCCACTCTGCTGCTGCCAACTCAAAACGTTCACCCCGCTTTACAACGCTCACTGCCATTCAGACACGAATGGGGTTTATTTTCTTTTTAAAGACTGAAATAATGACTTCTGATGCTATTTTGCATTAAGTACATCCCTTGGAAACACGATGCTGGGTTTTTTTTTTAAGTTAGAGGGGGCCGAATGTGTTCGAACACTTGCAGATAAAAGGAGTGGAACTGTGCATGCCCCAGTCACTGTGAATCCCCCGGGTGGTTCAGTTCGGATCTGGCCTGTGGCGAGACACGTGTAAAACCAGAGTATCCTTACGGTGCAAAAATCATCGGGTTTTCCCCCAGATTTAAGGCTGGCTGCGGCCACCCCATTTGCACCTAATTCTGTTACTCCTTCAGAAATGTTACCTGCTCAAAACAGCCACCCAGGACCCTCCTCCCCGGGGGGGCTGCACTTCTGCCCCTGCCCCCGGCACCGCTGTCCGGTTACCGGCCACCCCCCC
>JANHFX010028684.1:0-30880 GCA_027560015.1 Chloroceryle amazona
TAAGCGCCACATCCAATCTTTCCTTAAACACCTCCAGGGATGGTGACTCCACCACCTCCCTGGGCAGTCCATTCCAGGGTCTAATCACCCTTTCTGTGAAGAAGTGTTTCCTAATATCCAACCCAAACCTCCCCTGGAGCGGCTTCAGGCCATGCCCTCTTGTCCTGTCACCAGTTGCCTGGGAGAAGAGCCTGACCCCCACCTGACTACAGCTGCCCTTCAGGTAGTTGTAATTGCATATGGTCTGAGCCTTTGTAGTTAAAGTCAGCATGCTCTCTTCATTCTCAGGGAAATGAAGAAGGACAGAGAATTCCTGATGTGTCTGAAATAGAAACAAAAAAGTGGATAAACTGCAAGAATTACTGATCATTGCAATATGTCTTGAGGTCACTAGCTTTAGAACTGATGTCACTACTAAGTTATGCAAATACACTTTTTTCTATTAGCTTATTTTCTCTTCATATATGTAATCATCTGATGATTTGGGCCTTAAACTGGCAAGTGATCCATCATCCTACCATCTCTGTATCAATTCTGGATAGGTGGACAAACTCTAGAAAGGAGCTGTGTTTTATTTATTTAAACTGTGGGACAGTTTACATCAATTTGAATTCAAGAAAATCTGAGAAAGGAAAAGAGCTTTGGTTACACTTAAAGATATACACTGACATCTATTAATTTGCATAGATTGATTTTAAAAGAAACTGAAGAGGGCAAGTTCAGCTTGTCAGGAAGTACCCAATGCAGTGAAATTACAGCTTGGAGTCATTTTCTCCTAAAAATAATAAAACTAAAACACACTATAGGTCTTTGTATTTGTCCTGGGACATATAACCTTTCCATTATATATGATAAATATGTCTATTGACTGCTTCTGCAGTATTCCCTCATGTTTTCAACAAGGCAACTTTATGACCACATTGGAAATCAAGTTAGAACAGACAAGAAAAATTGCATGTCTGTGAGTAGTGTGTGATCTTTGGGTTAAATGAATCCCCAGAGAAAAGTACCAATCTGAAGCACACCTTAGATTAGTGCTTTGATGGTGTCTCCTGAATTCTCTGCACTGAATAAGCAGAAGGTCTCATGATTTTAAAACAATGTAAATAGCATGACTGTATCTCAGATGGTAGGAAATCATTTGCTCTCAGCTGCATCCAGTACTATGCATCCATACGTAATGTGTTATGCTTAATTAATTAAAGGGATGTTGTTAACATAGGAATCATACTTCATTCGGAAAATATTTTAGCCACTGTTATAAGAAGTAATACCTTTTACTGCCAGGCATTGGAATAGATTAGAAAATCTGCCTATCTTTCTCTCATCCATATACTTGGAAAGAACTTTTTCTACTAAGGTTGATCTGTTGCAATTGTGTTTTTACAGATTTTTTGTTGCTGTTGTTCTTTAGAAATACTAACATACATTTTGTAACACATATCTTTAAGAACAGTGAATGTTCTTAGAAAAGAAATGTATATTTGCATGATTTGTGAAGATCCCCTGGAAAAGGAAAACTGTGCAAATTTTTCAACTTGCTCTTCACGGCATAGAGTTATGTGAGCTCCTTTTGTACAGTCACTCTTCTGTCACTGTCACCCTCTAGTAACTTTGTCTTTCACACAGCAGTAGAGGAAAAGAAATAAGGTTTAAAGATAGGAAAATGTGAATGCAAAAATGTAACAGTGGCAGGATGTCTCAAGGTAAATACATTGGCAGAAACTTCATTTAACTTCCTTTAAATTGACTAGATTTCAAGTTGAAAGTTTCCCATTAGTGCTTGAAATTAATGTGTCATTCAGTTTTCAAATGACAAAATACCATATAGCTAAAGAAAAAAAAGATGGAAGAAGGAAGCAGTATTAAAAAAAAAAAAAAGAATAAAATCCATCACTCCACAACTACTTCTGAGACAGTGAATCAGGCTGCCAACTGTCAGACTGACCCATGGTTCCTGAGATTCAAGAAGAGATGGTGCTTCAGTTTGACATTTATGTCAAGAACAAACGAAGCCAAGTCCAAAGCCACGCATACTTACCGTGCAGTCACATTGGAAATATATCTCTTGTTAGGGTGTTCCTGGAAGTCATTGCATCTGAATTAACATGGAAGGAAATAAGTTCTTCAGTGAAGAGAAGAATTTGTGTGAGAACAGATGCTATAATCAATATTGTGTTCTGGTAAGGACTGTCCAGTCACAACCCTATTCCTTGAGTGTGCAAAAGTGAAGTATTCATGGGTCTCTTCATCTTTTCTTGCAAGTATTTTTACTTTAATTTCATTGATTCTAGCAAAAAACAAAACAAAACAAAACTATACAAAATCATCTTCAAGAAGTATTTAAAAAATAAAGGACAATACACAAAAAAGGAGACCTGTCATATAATGTTAGAATTGGATAATTTTCTCAAGTTACTCATAAAAATAACAATACAGTTTGGCAATACATACCAGGATATCTTTCTGATATTTTTTTCTGGTATAGAGATAGCAAAATCTTGTATATTCTCACTTAAAACATAAGAAAATAATAGCTACATGTTTTTCTTCCTCCAATTTTCTTCCTTTGTAAATCTTTTAATCCAACTAGAATGATTTCTGTGGATAATCCCTCTTCTAAAATGTTTGCATTTTGAAATATTATCTAAACAGTGCTGACATTCAGCAAAAGTCTCCCTGATGAGGTCTCATTTGATAAGGAACTGTCATATTTTTACTCATAAAGATTTTTCCTCATTTTTTGCCTAAAACTTGTCCACTCCCATAATGGAAAAATTAAATAGCAATATATATAGTAATACATAGCACTACTTAAATTGTTCTCATTTTATTCTCATCTCTTAAATCCCACAACATCCCTCAAAGAAAGTTTCATATTATTGTCTCCAAACAAGGGTTGGAAACTAAGGTCAGGAGGCAAGCTGATATGCCAGCTATCGTTCAAAGCAGCAGACAAACCAGAATTGATCCCCTTGAGAATAAATATTGTTGCCACAGCTTTCCTTTATGGCCAGAATTCATATCCATATCTCCCAAATCCAAGCCAATGTCTCATCCAGAGAAATAGAAAGACTTTTGCAGTGAAGCAGTGAGAAACTACCAACCTCACTTTACATTTTCTTGCACAGTGTGAAAGCTGGTGATGCAACAGGAAAAAAGAAAAGCACACTGAAAGGCATGATAGAAGAAAATACTGATTTATGAACAGAGGTGTATTTTGGTAGATTAAAAGAGGCGTAAATAAGAGAATTTTTAATCAAGTATATGTTAGAAAACTCTAAACAAAAAGGAAGCATATAAGGGTTTAGGGGTGCAATGCAGTCTAACCTGAAAGAAAGGAATGAACTAAAGGGATTTTCACCTGAGAAGAAATAAATGTTCCAATACAAAGATCAGTTGTGAGGGTATATAAGCTCCTTCTTTAAGAAACATAATAGGAATCTAGAACAAAATGTGTATTGAATTCCACGCTCTTCAGCTATTTTTGCACTTGCTGATCTCACATGGCACCTACCTTGCCTGGCCTCAATTCATCAATCTAGCCTGTCCAGATTACTCTGTAGATTCTTCCTACCTTCAATCAGATCAACACACTCTCTCAGCTTGGTGTCATCTGCAAACTTCCTGAGAATGCTCTTGATCCCCTCATCCAGATCACTGACAAAGACATTAAAGAGAACAAGGCCCCACTAGTGAGCCCTGGGGAACACCACTTGTGACTGGCTGCCAACTGGATCCCAACATATCTGCCCTTGGTTTCATCCCTGTGATCTGATCTCAGTGGAGGCCAGTGCAGATGAAGCATGCTGGACTTGGTCATCAATCTTCTGCAATTTCTTTTGTCTCCTTGACCCCCAGCTCACCTGTCCATCAAGTAGGAATAAATAATATGTCATTTTCAATAGCCAAACATTTTTTAAATTCTAATGTATTAATTATTAGAATCCACTCAAATATGGTTCCCTATGGTGAAGTGATACAAAAAAATCTGTGGACTGACCTCTAGAGACTTTCAAAACCAGCCCAGCTGCATTCCTGAGCAACATGCCCTAGGTGATCCTGCTTTGTCAGGGGGGTTGGACTAGATGATCTCTAGAAGTCCCTTCCAACCCCTAACGTTCTATGATTCTATGAATCTACTTAATTCTCTCTTTTAACACTCTTCTCAAGCATGGGAGTATTGGTGCAGCAGTGCACTAGCACTAGCAAATTGCTGGAGCTTGCTCTCATGTAATATTTGTTAATCTATGTATAGTATTATATTTGTTGCATTTATTCTAAAAATGTATGGCATGTTTGCAAATATGCAATAACAAATTTTGAATGAACTTGAACTATGGTTGCTAATGTAGTACAACTAATTGCTAATAGTTGCTAATACAGTACAACTTCCAGTATGTTTCTACTAATTCACAGAACTCCAAGTTTTGCAAGTTGTTTTCTAATCATAAGGATCTGAATGAATGAAATCGCACTTTTGTTGTTTCTATTTGACAGAAACTTTTACCTTGTGCTATTAGTACAATTGATCTGACAGTCAATGGGAAAAAAATTGCTACCATTTTCTCCTTATTACTCTGCTTAACATATTTGTGTTTGGTTTCATCTCTAATCTTAATCTGCTAATTTTAAACATCAGCTTCATGAATTTCTTGGACTTCTGGTATTATTCAGTACAGAGGTTTAGTCTCTGTAATGACCCTCATATATATCAACAGACTGAAAAGGAGAGAGAAAAGTAAGTGCCTTTTAAAGTACTATCTTTGCTAAGAGCAATGTTTGTTTCAGATGAGATGTCATATATCTCATGTGCAGCATTTCCTGTCTGACACATCTTGTCACATTACTTCTTCTATCATGTGTCACGTTATGTAAGGTCATGATACTTTTGCTAACAATAGATACAAAGAACTAGAACAGCAGTGAACTGCTTGCCAGAGACTCCTACTTTATGCTTCCTGCTGTCTCTTGCAAGAAAGAGCAAATGAAGAGCTGCAGCACCAAACTACCAAGGCACCTGAAGGAAAGGAAGTAAATTATCAGCTGATCTAAGGACAAGTCAGTGGACTTTCTGAAAGGTGATTCAGAGCCCACTACTGCATTCTTTATACAGACAAACCTCCCATTAGAAGCAAATGAAAGTCTACACAAACTAAGGAAGTTACAGTGCCTTTTCCAATGAGTTTATAATTTGCAACCTATAGGCTCTTCCTGCCTATATTCAGAGCATCAAGCACCACATCCTATGTTTCTTCACTCTTGATAGATAGTACATTTCTTTTACGTTTATTTAAACTGCAATTACTCAGGATTAAATCCATTTAAATCAGTAGTACTGTACTGGTGTGAGAGGAGAATGAAACATGTTTTTTATTCCTACTTACAATTCAGCTACACTAGTACTTTTCCAGAAATACAATACCAAAACTATTAAGTAGTATGCAAAGAAACCCCCCTGCAAGAAATCTTGAAAGAGAACACTTATACTTTCTGTGGGTAAATGTCATGGAGATGTGTGAAAGATCTGTTCCTACATTTATAATCCACCTAACCATCATACAGCAACAACACTTCTGTTAATTGAGTTAAATTAACTTAAAGCAGTACATTCAGTACCTTTCCTGTGTAATTATCTGGAATTTTAATTCTACCATGGTATTCTTAGTAAGAAATTTCCAGAATCTCCTTTGTGATCTGTAACTGGAAATACTAGAATTGGTAATTGCTGGATTTTTACTGGTCTTGTGTACAAAATAAAATATTAACCGTATTGTCTCAGTTGTTCAGTCTGAGAATATTCCCAAGTTACAGTTAGCTAATCACTAGTTCTTTTGTAGAAAATTATATCTGGGGAGAAATAACCCCAGGCCCCAGTACACAGGAAGCCAACTATCTGGAGGCAGCTCTGCAAGAAGGAGATTGAGGTCCTGGTGGAAAACAGGTGACCATGAGCCAGCATCCTTGCAGTAAAAAAAGGCCGTAAGTTTCCTGGGTTGCTTTAGGACGATTGTTGCCATCAGGTCAAGAAGGGGTCCTTCCCCTCTACTCAACAGTGAGGAGGTCACATCTGGAGTATTGCATTAGTAATGAGCACCTCAATGCAAGAAAGGAACAGAATTACTGGAGTGAGTCCAGCACAGGACCGCAAATGGGATTAAGAAATCAGGACATCCTTCATATGAAGAGAGGCTGAAAGCTCTCAGAGGCTGCTCAGCCTTGTTCAGATTGTTCAGAAAAGAAAGCTCAGGGAGGATCTTACTAATGTTTGCAAATGTCTGTTGGTAGGTACAGGATGCAGAGGGAGCCAAACTCTTCTGAGAAGTACCTCCTGACAGGACAAGAGACAAAGGGCAGAAATTAAAACCCATAAAATCCCACCTGAACACAAGAAAGCTTGGTTTTTTTTGTTTACTGTAAGGGTGATCAAACACTATAACAGGTTGCTCAGAGAGGTTGTGGAGTCTTTGTCCTTGGAGACGTCTTTGAGGTTGGGAAAACCTGAGTGGACAAAGTGCTGGTCAGCCTGCTGTTGTTTACCCTGCCTGAGATGGAGAGGATGTGGAGTAGAAGATCTCAAGGGAACCTTTCCAACCTCAGCCATTCTGTGATCCTGTGACCTTTATATGGACTCATAGCTTACAGTCTTTCAGGCTACACCAAGTCACACTAGTAGTTTTCTACGGAGATTTTTTTCTTCAACGATTTTTAATGAGAAATAAAAAAGAGAATAGAGGAAGCAACAGCATTTGACTAAGTCCTTAAAAATCATTGAACACAGACAGTCTGACCTACTGCTTGGAAGTTCAGCAGAGCTTCCAGACCTTGTATTGACATCTTCAAGTAATTTAATACTTAGACAAGTTGCAGCTAAAAATTTTCAGGCCAGACAGCTATATAATGAGATGAGTCTATGTAACGTGCCCTCAGTAGATGACATCACCTTTAGCACCAGCACAGTTAGAGCTGTGGGTAGCTACTGGAGAAGCAGATACAAGCCATTGAACTCTAGAAGGGGGCAGAAACTGACAAATGAGATCTGGTATTGTAGATTTCACATTGTCGAATAGAGGGTGAAGAAAACTAATGCTGAAATACAGATCTATAGTTCATGTAGATCACTGGAAAACTGAATCATGAAAGCATGTTTTCTTGTTATCCTAGTGAGAAAGGAAATGCAGAAAGTAAAAGTAAATCTTTGGAGCTGCCTTTCTCCAGAAAAGACTAACAGGTTTTGTGGGGTAGGAACATATTATTCAGAGAAGGGTATTATGTATGATTGCTTCAGAGCTTTTTTAAGAAAAGCATCTTAATAGATGTCTACACTTGAATTCAATTACCATGCACCTAACTGCACAGGCAGAGGCAAAGCAGCTGACCAAATGTTCCTTTCTCGTAGACTGAAAAAAGGAAAAATAGTACCTAAAGACTGTGTTTGTACAGAAAGATGAAGAATGGGTGACACCTTTTTCTGGAGAGGGAAGGAGAGAAAGAACAGGGACATACCTTGTTTGGTAGGACAGTCACCTGCAAAGATGAAGTAGCCTTATGTCTCCCCCAGGACAGTTACAGATTTTAGACAATTGCTCTTTTATGTAAAATCCAGACAAATTCTGGAAAGTAGGGATTGACACTCAGTTTTTATTTCTCACATGATCAGTATAATACTGAGACTACAAATTTAGTTTTCTATGTTATTCTGCTCATATTCCTTGTATGTTGATTGCATTTATTGAGCTATTTAGAATACAAGCTTTTCTGAAGGTATACTGTCTTCCAGCAGTTCATAACTCTGTCAGAATAGGTTCATGAGGCTGTGTGAAGTGAAATAAAATGTAATAAATAACAACAACAGTGGCTAGCAGAATTACCATTTTATAGACCTGGAAGATGCTAAACATATTGTCCTGAATACAAAAAGTTTCCTTACACAGCTGCAATTCTTCAGGTCTGTTGCTGTCTAATTTAGTTTGAAATTTAAACATGACTAAAAATAAAAGAAAATATTTGTGAATTTTTAATATATAAACACTATATTTTCTTAAGCAGATAATCCAAATGCATCATTTCAAAACATCAATCTTCTGAAGTGAAAAAAAAAAAAAGAATTCTTTTACAGTGAAAACACAGTAGAGTAGAATGCTGACTGTAACTGCCTTCATGCTAAAAAAACCCAAAACCTTGGAAAAAAAATAATTTAAATTCAGTATTGAAAATAATGTTTTATCATCATACACTAACTGGATTTTAATTAAATATTGCTTTAATGACTTTATTATGGGAAATATTAGAAAGTAGCTCAACACTTGCCACTGGTTATTTTCTTAATAAAACTGTTGTGGAAAGCTTTAATCTTTTTAAAAATGCAACATATTATAAACCAAAAATTTCCCATTTAAACTATCCAAACTATATACATGGAACATTTAAACCCAGGAGCTGCCTGAGATTCTTCATGTTAGATTAGTATTTTAGCAAATATTTGAGGTAATATGAATAAAGTTCTATTTTTTTTTTAAGCAAAAGGATTCTTTGTGTAAGTACACATACACACACATGCATACAACACACATATATATCTAAGTGTGTGTGTGTGTGTGTATTAAAGAAATATGTATACACAGTCTCCAGAGGAATGACTAATAATGTCATCAGGGCAGCTCAGAGTGCACCATTCCTCTCTTGCCCATGCAACTCCACTGGAATTAAGAACCTAATCCTGTAAAAACCCATTGACTCCACTGAGAGCCGTATTGTGCTCTTGCTTACATTAAATACCTAAAGCTGCTATGATTTTTGTATTGGCACTATGTGCATTATATTTTCATGGATGTTACTGAGTTAATTCTGCAGTCAAGGACATGCACCTTTAAAATCATGAGCATTTCATGTACCCATCTAAGACAAAAAATCATCTTCCATGTTTTCTTGCAGTAAGTGGGACCTTAGTTTAGCTTTATTTGCAGTGCTTCAAAATAGGAGTAGGTTTTCTGACATTTGTGATTGCACTCCAGATTTTATGTAACAGGAGTATTAAAAGAAAATGTTTATCAATGCTTCTCATACAAAACCCACATTTTCTTAAGCAGATAATCCAGATGCATCACTTCAAAAAACATCAGTTTTCTAAGAGTGAAAAAAAAAACAATTAAAGAATCTCCTCAAGCTCGTACTCAGGACAATATTCCACTGACTGAACTCACTCAGCTTATCCTTATGATTGCAGTAGCTCATATGTTTGGGAGTGTACAACACAGAAGCTTTAAACAGTTCATCCTACTTATTTTATACATTAACCAGATACCTTTGCACAGAAACTCTTATGCACAGTCTTTTGGACTATCAGTCTTTTTTTCTTAGACACTCTAAACATAAGGCCTTATGTTTCCACCTGCAGAAGTTTAGCCTCTGCAAGGTCTTTGGGGTCCTCAGCATCCCCTGGGTAGTGGTTCTTCTTTTGGCCTCCTGATCCTACTTAAATTGGATCTTGTTTGTCAAAATCATAATGTTTCCACATCCAGTCACACTTTTAAGTGGAAGCTACAGGGTTGTATTGAAACATGCTGTGAAGTATGGTACATTTAAAAATAAGTGACAGAATAAGCACATAGACATTTATAAACATAACAAATAGTCGGACAATGCTTTAAACTCCCAGCCACAAACTCCTATTATACCATCAGAGAGTGCATATTTTGCACTGCTTTTATGCTGCCTCCACAGCAGATACAAATTGTCAGTGAATCTAGTTGGGAATGTTCAGTGAGAAGTATTTTCTGATAGAACATGCCCTTCTTGCAAAATCGAATTTTTTTTTAAAAAAATATATTTTGAACAAATATTCAATTTTTCCACTGGGAAAAATCAAATTGACAGGTATCCAGGCCCCTCACCTGGAAGGTTTTGTCAGCTGCACTTTCTGCAGGTAGAAAGTAAATTTGACAAATGTTGAGCAGGCAGATGGTCAGAGATGAGTATCTGAGTATCTGCTTCCTCCAGGATGGGCCACCTTTCCACATTGTGCTGGTAGGAGGGGTGATGACACAAAAAACCTGAGTGCTCCTGCTTCATCTGGCCTCCTGGAAAGCTGTTGTCAACCCACTGTCAAGTAGGGCATAATACTTAGGAGAGCCATTCAGAGTAGTAGGAAAAAAATTCTAACTTCAGTTAGGTGGAAGGGAGTGGCCTAGTTTTGTTTTGTTTTGTTTTCCTGGAAATGTGTCTTCTGTATTCCCCCCTCCCCCTTTATTGTTTGTTTGTTTGCTTGTTTGTTTTTCTGTTCGAGCCTTTTTAAATTTAGGGCAAATGATATTACACATTACACTACATTATATGTAATTTATATCATATACAATATTAGATATATAACAAAATATATACTTAGCTGTTTATATGTGTTTCTGTTTGTATCTCTCTCTATAAAAAACTAAGCAATTGTTTATAAACAATGTTATACTGGTTACTTCTTACAGTCCTTGTTTTGTCCTTCATGCTCAAGACTAGAAAGCTGTTTTCTTTAAACTTGTTACAAATTGTGGCTAAAATGAAATCTAGCAAACTGTACTTTACATTACTAGAAAACAGGGGAGATCTAGAAATACTTAGGAATATTAGCAGAACTAAAATCTTCACCACTGAATAAAATGGTTTACAAATGAAAACGACAGTGGTAGGGTAGTGTCTAAGTTATACACTAGTTTACACAGCTGCAAGTAATCATAAAGTTTATCAGCATGTAAACCTACATGTAGACTAAAAGACTTGCTGCTTTTCCACCTCTACAACAGCTTCTTCAATTCTTTCAGTAAAAGCTGACCAATTTTCCACTTCTATCCTGAGATGATCAATACTCCCTAAGTGAGCCACCTTTTGAAGTACTTCAGGACACATTTAGCTCCTTCTTTGATCTTTCCATGTCTCCTTTTAGGTATAATGGATTTTACTTTACTGAGGCTTTATCCCACTAGCTCCATACCGGTTTTATTATCTGTTAGCTGACTTTCCAGAAGACAAAACCAAGCTAAAATATAACTTTTCTTAGCCACAAATTTTAATCCTACATCCCAGATTTGGGGACCATCAGACACCTTGGAACCCCAGAGAAATACCCAGAAATAATGCTTTTTGCAACCTTTGCATTTGCAGTTATTCTTGAGGAGCACACAAAGCCAGACAAATGAGTAGAAGGGAAGCACCTATACATGTCATTTTTAAAGTACAGGAACTCTGTCTTAATTAAAAGGGTGTTTCCAGTTGTACGAATGAGAAAGGAAAAAAAAAAAAAAGGACTTCTGATTCCAACAGGCAGCATCTTCACCGTTTCTCCTTTTGTGCAGTTCTTCTACTCTGGTATTCTTCCATGTCCTGCTCTGTGTTACTCATGTCTTTCTCTGCCAAGCCTGTAAGCAACAGTCACTAGAGATGAGATTAACAGTGAAACAGATAGGAGGAAAAAGAGTTACTGGATATCATACATGGTTCAGGTTTCTTGTTGCAGACTCAGCTTATGGATCCCTTGTTAAAATACATGGATACCTCTTCTCTGTTATTCTATTGATTTTACTGTATGAAGATCTGCAAACTACAGTGATGCAATTGTCTCTTCTGCTGTGGTGTAACAGAAGACAACACAGTATCTGAACTCAGAGAAAGGTGAAGGCATGGCTATAATCTGGCTCTGTATAATGACAAGGTAGCAACAGCATGCTATGCACTCAGCTGGATCTGGGGAGACGATGTTTGCTGCATCTTTGAGATACCACCTGCTCCAAACCTTACCTGTCACACTGTAAGAGAATTTGCACCATAAGTCTTCCTCTGTCCTCAGCTCTGGACTGGGCCCCTCATAAATCCCTTAATGGGATACTCATATTTATCACTTATTGTATTTCCACTGGAATATTCTTATGGTGTAAGCTACTATGAAAAACTATGTCAGTTTGTCTAAGGATACATCTGGAGTATTTTATTTGATTTTCCGTCCTTTTTAAACCTGGAAAAAATTAAAGTGTTCAGAATAATATAACTACAAGAAAGCCTTAATAGCAGAAACTCTGCATAGAAGTAGAAGAGTTGCTTCAGATTTTGAAAGAAGAAAATTGTTTTTCTCCTCAACAAATTTTGGGAAAGCACTTTTTCCAAACAAGGAACCTGGAGAAAGTTGAATGTTTTGCTTTCCACTGTATGTCTGAATATGTTTGTTATTAGCATGAAGAGTCTCAAGACTAGAGAAGAAAATTGCCTTTCCAGACAGCATGAATTTTAATCCACAGTAAATGTGGGAGTCAACAGAGCTGCTGAAATAGAAGGTAATTTTCTGAACAATATCCCTACTCTTCTACTTAATTCACAATCTGATATTTTTTTTTTTTTGTTTAGATGAGGCAAACCCTTGTACTAGGTTAGTGTCAACATTAGAGAGCTAAACAGGAGAGGAGAAAGAAAAAGAAAGCACCTCAGACCCAGGCACACATTTTAGGATCCTGCTATTTTGTGTGCTGATGGAACTGAAAAAGACAGAAGGGATACAGAGAAGGAATACAGAGAAGGGTCCTGAAAGGACCAATGAAATAATAGTAGAGCTAATCCAGTGTTAACAGAGCTCATGCCCAACCCTGGATTTGCAAGGGAATCTCTTCTGGAAGAATTCCAACTCTCAAGTCTGCTGGGGGGTCCTTGGAAATACCATCAAATAAAGGATGCTGAGACTATACGCTGATGTAGGATATGCCCTAAATGTCCTGACATTGCCAGACAGGGTCACCCTAGTGGTCTAAAGATGCGTCTGAGTCACTGAGCAGCATGTTGTAATTTAAGGAAAGTTGCATGAAGACACGACCTCAAAACTGAATTGACAGAATTTTATCACCTTGCGGGTTTACTCTGAGTGCTTCTGTGTGTCTGTGTGTCTGTGCCATCCTCCACAAGCTGGCAGAGGCTCATCTACAGCATTTTTTTTATGTATGCTGAGTTGTATAGAATTAGTTGTTGAACACCATCTATAGCTGAGATTAGCCTCGTGTCTCAGACTGAATTTAGTTAAGGCTAACATCACAACATATATACTGCTGATTTAAAGCTAAGGTCCTTCTGTGAATGTCATTCTCAGCAGAGAAGTAATGCATATACTGCAGTTGTGTCACTGATGTGACAGGGAGTTCACCTGTGAAAAACAGTAAAAAGAAATAGTAGATATGCTGGAAGCCAGACCAGAGGAGTGGATTCCATTCAAAATGAAGTTATCAAATACAAATGTCTAAGGGAATGTGCACACAGGTGAGCTATGTTTCCAAGTTACCACATAATCAATAGAGAAGTAGTCAATGCAGTCATTGTTTTTTAGGGGGAGATTCCTCTGACAAGCTCCTAGGGGTGCAATTCAGGTTCCTGCACAAAGGCACAAGTACCATTTAAGAAAGACTAGTACAGGCAGGAGATACAACACACAGGACCTACATTACATTCATGACTTTAGGAGTGGTAACTTGTGTCCAAGCATGAAACCAAACAACCCTCAGTTGTGATTAAGTGCATCTCTTCAAGCCTTTGAATTATACACTCTATGTCTACTAAGCTGAATCATTATCCATATAATAGAATCATAGAATCATTAAGGTTGGAAAAGACCTTCAAGATCATCAAATCCAACTTTCAGTCCTTCCAACCTTCAAGTCTCCTCAGCCTGTATGGCTTCAGATTGGGAGGGTGTAGATTTATTTTACGCACCAGGGAGTATCTTACCTGGCCTTCAGTTACTTCCCAGAAGTCCCTGTTTTATTTTCCATCCCAGCAATGGTGTTGTGAATGCTTAAGAACATCTCACATGGCACCAAATGTCTATGTTTGGTCAGCTTCAACATGTACCTACTGGCTCACATACTGAGATAATTCACTAGGCTCCACTGACTGGCTGTCCCTTGACTATAGTACTGAGATAAGCATATGTGTCTACACTTCTGTTTAGGTGTCATAATTTCAAACTGTACCTATACATGTACCTGTATTGTGTGAAAGGGTAAAGTAATTTGGCAGAAAATAAACCCCCTTGCATTCCAGCTGGCCCTCAGATATCAGAGGGGTTGGGGCCAGCTGGGCTTAGATTCTGAGTGATGTCCATTTTGGCACTATTAGTCCAGTCGTGTTCAGTATTTCTGAACTCTCCTGGCTCTGGATTCACTCACAGCACCCTGCACTCCCTGGCTGGTCATGCTTTGGGGTTTCACGCAGCCAGTAAGGAGCTGGTGGCACCCAGTGAGAGACTCTTGCGACCGGCAGCGTGCTTGTTGCGACAGTTTGTTGAGAGCAACAGAAGTACAGGTTCTTGTGGATTGACAGTGATAAATTCACTGTCTGCAAAGCAGGTGCAGCTATACAAAACAAGTTATATTAAAGAGCAGCTCAGTAAATTTTCTAAGTTTGCCAGGGAAAAACTCAGAAAGTCTGTATCTTATCCAAAGGTGTCCCAATGTGGGGGAAGTGAGGTTTAGCCCGTCGACTGATCTCAGGAGTCAGATCAGCAATAGTATCCACCCTGACTTGTCCACGGTGATGTCTTCCCTAACATCACCCCTTACTTAAACAGTTTTTATGATAATTATTACCTTCAAAGTGGAGCTTGTGTGACTCTAATCATAAATACCTTTATTATGATTGGTGTAAATTTTTCTTGCTTCACTTTTAAAGATATAGCTGAAGGAAATGCAAAGTGCAAGCTCAGTGAGGGGTGGTTGCACTTTGGAGGAGGGTAGCCTTTGGGGTGGAAGTGTGTTTTGGTATTATAATGACATTATAATGAGCAAAGTTCACACAAAGAACAGTACTTTGTCAAAAACTGACAGACTGTTGGGCCAGGGTGACAAGCAGGCAGCTTATCAGTCCTGTGCTACCATCAAGTTTCCATCTCTGTTGTGATCTCACAGGGCCTAGCTGTGGAATCTTCACTCCACTCTACCCCCGCTGCTATTTGCAGCCTGTGTTGCTTAGGGAACTGTTGTGAAATGGATTCCTTGCATACCAGTTGCACTCCACTGAAAGATTCTCCAGTGTTATACCTTTCCTTAATGTGTGAACAATGCTGCACCTTTAATATGCTTTTAATTTTTAACTCACCTCCAGTCATCATTCCATGATCTGTAAAAAGACATGTGGGCTTACTTTTTCAGTACTAAAACTCTTCAGTTTTTGAATTATAAAGGAAAAAAAAACACTTTGTGGTTGAGAGATCACTATCGGCGACAGTTTTCAATACCACATTGAGTGAATAAATTGCACATCTTCCAGCAATATCACCATGCAGTCATAATGATGACTGTCCTTATGGATAAGTTTTCCTGGAAAGTCTGTATATCATCATCGGCTGTTCTTTTGTCTTATTCCAGAAAAGGCCTCCTCACCCTTTCTTCAGATTTAGAAGATATTCCTGTTTCATATCTAATAAGCATACCTAAGTAAAAACATTACACATAACAAGACAGTGCTGGCGAGGGAAGAGTGGCTCCATACTTGCAGTATCTCTCCCATTTCATGAGGTTTCCAGGATCAGACTCACAATACATACAGTTTCCCTTTGTAGAAGGCAGAGAAACTGTAAGAACCTATTTTCAGTTCTTTGCCTCTTCCTTTTGGTTCAACAAGTCTAAACGGGCTACCTATGCCCTTTCTGCTCCAATAACTCCCTCCTGTTCCTTTGATACAATAGCTATGGTAAGACTAACGTTCTCTAGATTTATCTCAGTGATTTAACAGCTCCTTCTTGTTTACCTTTCCCATCTCTCTGACACAAAGGTGTGTTTAGTCATTTGATATACTTTGTTTCAGATGCAAAAAGCTCATTTTGGATCTTTCTCTCTGACTCTTTAGGCTCCAGAGGAACAGACCCTGCCACTGAGAGAAGATACTTATCTTGTAATCTGTAGTACTGTCTGCTGTGAAGAGCATTTCTGTCCATGTTCTGCTTCACCAGTAAAAATGATGTGACAGGCAAGCAGAGTTGTGGTAAAGAAGTCTTCACTATGCATTTGAAGTGATCTTGCTTTCACAGTGACAGCTTCTGAACTGGCTATTACTGTTCTGGAAAGAGATACTGGATTTACAGCAGGTAGCTCTATGAAACTATTATCTAAGTGTTTAATGGATACCAAAAGCAGACAGAATTAAGAATTGCTTGTAAAGGAATAGGGGAAAATAAATAAATAAATGAATAACCCCATTATAATGCCACTGCTTAAATCCTTCAGGTATCTAATATGGTTGTGTTCCCTTGGCTCCAGAAGAATACAGTAGTACTGGGAAAGGTAGAGAGATGGACAATAAGGAGGATCAAGAAAAGTTAAGCATAATAACACTCCTCATCTTGGAGAAGCCACCAAGGAAGGGATACAACAGGTGTCTGTAAAAGAGGAGTAACACAGAGTGGGTGAAGTGAATAAAAACCTTCTCATCTATGCTAAAGCCATCAACTAAAACTAGTAAGTTACAGAGTAAAAGCAAGTTATAGAAGTACTTGCTCTTGTGTGGGGTAGCTGCTACAAGACACTGTGGATGCCTAAAGCTTATCTGGATTCAAAAGTGATCAGACAAATTAATGAAATGAAATTGACAGGGTTCTATTAAACACAAAGACATTGCCTTTTGTTCAGGATGTCCCAGAGGTGTAAATCAGTGCTGGCAAAGGAGTGTTCCAGAGGGCTGTCACCATATGTTGTCCTGCTTTTACATGCCTCCCTATGCATCTGCCATTGGTCAGTGTTAGAGATAGAGATAGGTGGATTTTTGCCCTGACCCAATAACAATGTTCTTATGTTCACTCAATTAGTGCTAGCCTCCAGGGAAGAGATTTAGGCCAGCTACTGTAGATGTTATTGCAGTGCTTAAAATGGACATTCAAGACCCTGCCTGGGATCATGATTCAGAACACCTCAATTAGGTACCGAGCCATCCTATATTGTCAGTGAAGGGAGAGTTGGGACACATCAGGGCTCTCCAACATTTTTATACACTGTCCTTTTGATTTTTAATTTAAATAAATGTATTTATGTTCATAAGAATATTTTTTTTGAAAAAATGATGTGTTTTCCAAAGAAGAAAAAAATATTCCCCCCTCCTGAGATCATGTCTCGCTGACTGGAGACTAGAAGTCATAATTTCAGATATTATTAGCACCATTATTGTATCAAGTGGCAGTATGATACAAAATTCATTGCTGCCACTATTTAATATGATATTGAAGATTTGTACAAAGTCAGATAATTTCATAATATGATACAAAGCTGTTAGTGCATGAGTCAGTTTCCTGTAACGAAGGATAAAAATATACCGGAATTCACTATCTAACAATATTAGGGCTGTAATACACTTCTCAGGATAGCCAAGATAGACTTGAAACTACCTCCCATGTTAAATTAAAATGTTCTTCTTTTGTTGTTGCTCATCATTAAAAGCATTGAATACTATGTTCTTACCTGGGGGACTGTGAGAAGCTTGTAATATTTATAAAGGGACGAACGACTCATCTCAGGGCCATTTCTGTTGTATCTATTATTTATTTGCTGATCTATCCCCTCCCATGTTCATTGTCTTTAAGAACTATGATTAATAAAACATTCTATCCTGAGCAGGGTGGGTTATATTCCCAAATATATATATTCAGGCCATTTCTATGCAAATGCCATGGGAGAGATTTTTCATCACAAAAAATGCACATATTCTCTACTTGATCCATTCATTTTACATTTATTTTTTACATTAATTATTGTATTTCCCTACATGATTTTCATCTAGATACCCCAAAGGGATTTTGTAACCAGTGTAGAAAGACTTTGTTGTTTAACATATAAGAAGTAAATGCAGAAGAGAATTAAAGGGAGTGATTTTGAAAAAATATTTCCTCACTTTGCTATCTTGTTTTCTTAAATAATATTTAATTTATTATTAATGTATAAAAAAAAATGGGGAAGGAATGTCATAAACTTCTTACAGTGTGATGTAGTGCAATACCATACATTGTATTCATCCAGCTTTAATAAATATTCCAGTAGATAGCAGGAAAACTATTGTTACAGAGACCTACACCAAAAGTCCTTATTGTTGGAACACTTCTCTTGATATCTGTTCATTAATAAAAATGTGACTGAGTGCTTTTAATTTCAGATTGTGAAGAAGGTAATACATTAGTCTTGGTTCAAAAGAACTAAAAATCCCACATTTGATATTATGGCAAAGGTCAAACTATGGAACTTCAAAGTATTTGTTTGTTTTAGATCCATCTTCCCCTCATTAGGCTACCTTGTCTTAATACAGGAACTTATTACTCATTTTCAGGCAATATGCATATATTTTAAGGAGAACACAGCAATAATAGCCCCTGAGTGTGTTTATTTTCAGTTTGTATCACACAAATAACTAATGGCCCCAGTAGAAGAGCTGTTCTTCTATGTCAGTGTATTGGATTTGATTGAGATGCAGTTAATTTTCCCCATAGCGGTCCTCATACTGCTGTACTTTGTACTGGGAACTAGAAAGGTGTTTATAACACACCCATGTTGTGGCTACTGCTGAGCAGAGCTCGTACAGTACCAAGACTGTTTTTTCCATCTTGTCCTCTGGAGCAACTGCTACTTGTACTGGAACCATGATTCCTGAAAAGGGGCCAGACAATGCTGCTGATGGGAAATAGACAATAAATCTCGGTGTCCTTCACTTCTGCACATAGATTTTGCTTTGCTTTCATTAAACTGCCTTTATCTTGACCCATGATTTTTTTCCATCTTATTTTTCTGCCCCTTGTCCTGCTGAGAGGGGGGGAGTGATAGAGTGGCTTGGTGGGCACCTGGCACCCAGCCAAGGTCAACCCCACCATAGGCAGCTCTGCATCAGCAATGTACAGTCCCTCATCATCACAATCTAGACTTTCAGGCTAGGGGAAGAAGCAGGTGAAATAGAAGGAGAGTGAGATAAGCGTTAAAGAAAAATAAAATATTCCTACTAATACCAATGAGAAAGCTACCTATTGCCTCCAGTGAGGCAGTTATTACACATTAACTTATGTACAAGTAGTACTTAATACTCAAGGTAGAGCATAATAAACCAAATAAGCTCAAAAGACCCAGTACACTTGGTCTTAACACACTTTTGAATGCAAATTTATTCTCAGACAATTTAATTAAATTATTTTCAATCTTGATTTTTAATTCAAATCTTCAGTCTGAAGTCAATCCTCAATTAGACCATCATCTCAATCTTTTTTCTCCTCAACAGCAGTAGCAGAGAATATTCTGAGGGGAGGAATTAGATGTTCTTAGTAAACTAGTGTGTGGGTGTAGCTTCATTTTCAAGATGTGTTCTTCTGTTAGAGATTAATATGCTGACAACAAACTAGGTATTTAATGTGTTTACAAGTTCCATACGTAATAGAATTTAGTCATCTTCTGTAGTCGAACAGTGCACCTCTTCTAAGTTAGAAGTCCAAAGAAGGTAAAAAAAGGGGTGATGATTTTGCAAAGTTAATTATTCTCTTAAATGATCCTTCAGGATCACCTTTTTGCTCCGAGTTTGAAAGCCTAGAAAGAGTTATTAATATCAGGAAATAAAAAAAAAAAGAAACAATCATAAACTCTAGTAAACTTTTCTACAGTTCTCCATTAGTGGCTTAGGGGTTTTTTTTTGGATTTAGAGACAAGACTATAAAGATTCAAGAAGTGCAGGTTAAATTCTAGATGCTTAACCTGAGTCATAAAAGAGGTCTAATTTAAAGAACATACTTTTGTAAGACTTCTCACTGAAAAACAGAAGTAATTTTTGACTTAATGACTGAGTGACTGCTAAATTCTCCTGTCACAGAATTTCATGTGGAAACTACTAGAGAAAAATAGCACTCTGCCTTTCCACATCTTGAATCCAATACTTGTCTAACAGATCATTTGTTATGCAGACTTTTACAGAAGCAGCTCTGTTTCAGCCATAATATTTTGCCTGATTGTTTGTGACACGCATTTCTAGAATTCAGAACAACAACCTAATATTCTGGATTTGTGCTCAACTCTATTATAAAATTCCGACTGTCTGCTTATGACAGACACTTATTAAGGAGGGGTTTACAATTTAGCATTGCAATTGCAATCTCTAGGGAAGCTTGTTTGGTCCATCCAAGGAAACATGGCGTGGTTAAAACATGATGTTAAAGCAGGAATGTAAGTGCAACAGTGTCTGTAGCTGAAATACCCCAAACTGCCCAAGTGGCATTTGTCCCACATTAACAAAGCTAAAAAAGAAGATGATCGTTATCCAATTCATATGCAAAAGGATTTTTTTGGGAAAAAAAAAAATCAGCTTGAAAAAAAGGTATTAAAAACATGCCTTTTTTTTTTTTTTTTTTTTTTTTTTTAAATGGTAGGGAGGAACAATGAGTGACAGCCAACCAGAAACAAATAGAAAAGCAGTTTTGTTTCTGTCAAAAGTCACCTCGTGGCATCACCACCCTCCCCATACCAGGCTGAGCATCCTCGCCTGGATGCCATGAGGAGCCTACAAAGGGTAGCTGTAGGTAGAAGCAGGGAGACTTGCTCGTGCATGTGTGTCCTGTTGGTACCCCACAGGTACATTGGTTTGGAAGTTGCAGTGAGCAGCATGGACACAGATACAGCTAGACCATCAACAGAAAAGGGATGCAAGTAAGGACTGTCAACCCCAGAGAGGGTGCATGTGCTCAAAACCCACATAAATTGTGAGGGATATGTGTGCATGTAAATATGAGCCTGTGAATGTTTGAGTGTAGTTACTTTTTTTTTTAGCTTAGTTACAGAAGAGTGTTTAGAAAATTCCAGCTGGATATTTAACAATTTTGGCAGTGTCTCATATTGCTGTTTATCTCTTGTATTGTTGATATTGATCCTGAATACATAGTTTGCTGAATGTTTTTTAGTTATATGCTCTTAATAAGTAAATTAACTGCTTTGATCTCAAACCACTTGAACCAGAAAAGTGACACCAACCTGTTTTATTTTTTAACTAGCAGCCTGAGAAAATGAATTAGAATTCTTTATTACATGAGTCTTGAGGATAAGGACAATAATCACAAGCACAGTTTGGAATCTTAGAATTATTAAAAAGAGAATACAAGTCAGGAAGGTTGAAAATACCTCAATGACCTGAAGGCAAAAACCACATCAAAGTTATTAAGACAGAACTAACAATGTCATGGTGCTATATGAACCCAAAAGTCATTCTAAGCTTTCTCCTTCTGGGAACTGATCCCTATCACTTTCTATCAGATTGCTGTTATGATAAGACTACTCAAGTAATAGCCCAGGAATAGCAGACTTTAAACATTTACATACTTTATCAAGAGTGCTGATCACAGTGACATGCTCCTTAACCAAACAATAAAAGAGAGGAGGAAAAAGGCCTTTTACTTTCTGATCTCTTTTGCATATTGTCATTCTTGCTTTAACTCATTTTCCCATAAAAATATCTGTGTGATAGAGAATACCGGATGATGATAATGAATAAGCACAACACACTGACTAAATAACAAATTGTGTGCACTCAGCAGACCAGGTTACTTTTAATTTTTTTGGCCAATTATTTCAATGTACTGCAAGAAAGGACATCAGATATGTGGCTATACAGCCATGATTGTTCCCATTAAATATGCAAATGGGTTATTATCGTATGCCATAAACCCCACATCATCTTCAGCACAAGTATGAACATGGTACTGCAAGAGACTTCATAGATTAATGAGTTCAGTCTCTGCTTTTACAAGCAATTACTTCACACATCCCATTTCATATACTAATCAAACTTTAAAATTAATTAAGTTTTTTGGCCCTCTTGTATTGGATACTTTTCCAGGCTCCTGGTGCTCAGAAACCTTATTTTAATTTCCAACATAAATTTTATGCAGTTCCAGTTTGTTTCCATTTATTCTTGTGCCAAGTAGCTCTTCCCCTCCTGGATGTTTAACATCACTGATATATTTACAGAAAGCTAGCATAATCTCAATTTAGACTTTATTTTGCAAGGCTGACAAACCAAGCTGTTTCAGTCTTTTTTTCATAAAAGAATTTTTTAATTTTCTAGTAATTCCTGCATATAATACTCTGCACTTAATCTAGTCTGAGTTTTACTCCATTGAGATACAGGGAATATCTCACTTGGGACATCCAAGGATGTTCTTTGCCTTTTTTTTTCTTGGCTACATAATGCTAGTGATAGCTGATCTGTGAGCAGTCAGTTCTACAAGGCCTATCCCTCTATCATTACCAGCTCATGAAATCCCATCTTACAGCAAAATTGTTGTTATTATATCAATAGTACATGGCTTTGTATTTTGTACTTCTGAATTTCATCTCATCCTGTTATTCTAGATTGCAGGGCCACTTCTCATCTCTTCCCTTCTGTACAATAGGAAAATATTCCTCTGTATTAATGATGACTCCAAAACTCACAATGTCAATAAATTTTATCAGTATCTCCTCTACTTATTTTCTGAAGGAACTAATGAAATCCCTAAATGCCACTGATAACTTCTTTCTGCTCAATATTTTGACTGTTTATTTCAATTCACACATACACCCTTTATACTACTGTTCTTGAAAGAATCACAGAATCATAGAATGTTAAGGCTTGGAAGGGACCTCTGAGGATCACGAAGGCCAACCCCCCATGCCAGAGCAGGATCACTGAGGTCAGGCCACACAGGAACAGATCCAGGTGGGTTTTGAAAGTCTGCAGAGAAGGAGATTCCACAACCTCTCTGGGCAACCTGTTCCAGGCTCCATCACCCTCACAGGTAAGAATATTTTTCCTTATATTGAGGTGGAACTTCCTGTGTTTCATTCAGTGCTCAATGCCCCTTGTACTGTTTCGTGACATCACTGAAAAGAGACTAGCCTCATCCTCTTTAAATATTTATATGCATTGATAAGATCCCCTCTCAGTGTTATCTCCAGACTAAACAGACCCAGTTCTCTCAGCCCTTCCTCATAAGAGAGATGTTCCAGTCCCCTAATCATCTCCATAGTCCTCCACTGGACTCTCTCCAGTAGTTTCCCATCTCTCTTAAACTGAAGACCTCTAGTATATATATATAGATTTTTTTTTTTTTCTTATTATTATTTTTTGAAGTAGAAATCGTTTCTAGTATAAGACTTCATTTTCTCCTTTTTGTACCATGTCAAGCACTTTGATAACATCCATATATATTAAAACTACCATCTTATCATTAGACAATCACATCTCTTTCAGTACAGTGTCTGGCATGATTTATTTTTGCTAAAGGGTATGAATTTTTATTCCCCTTTTTTTAAAGAATTCAAAATCCTTCTGTACAGTGAATATTAGATTAAGAAACTTGTAGTAGCTTAGATCATTTCTCCCTCCTTCATGTTTTTCTTTTCTTTTCTTTTCTTTTTTTTTTTTTTAAATATAGGTGTTAATTTGCTATTCTCAAATAAGGTGTTAGATTTATCTTGCAAGATTTATTCAAAATACTTTCTCCTGGGCCTGTAATTTCATGTCGCAGCTCTTTAAGAAATGGAGTTAGAAATTATCCAGTGCCCTCACACTTGAACACATTCAACCCTGTTAATTTTACTTCTCTCTTCACTCAGTTTCTTTCTTCATTTTCTTAACCTTTTTTTTTTTTTTTATTGAGGGAGACCTTTGCTATTTCTTTTAATTGTTTTACAATTCTACCAGAATTTGACTTTGGGAAACCTTTTTTGTACTCTCAACATGCCATGTCTCCAACACTATTTTTTTTCCCCTCATGTTTTCAAATTTCTTGATGCTATTAAGTCTTTAAACAATACAGACATGTGTTCTCTACTTTTATTTGGGATATTTTTCCCACTGAATTTTTTAAATTACAAGTCCCTATTGTATTTTAGTTCCTGAGTTCTTCAGTCCAATTAACTCTATTGCAACTTCAGGCCATTTCCTCTTGTTCTATTGCTTGTTACATGGGAGAAGAGACTGACCCTCATATCACTACAAACTCTTTTCAGATTGTTGTAGACAGTGATAAGGTCTCCCATCAGCCTCCTTTTTTTCCAGGCTACATGACCCCAGTTCTTCAGCCACTCCTCAGAAGAGTTGTGCTGAAGACAGTCAAAGCACCCGCTAACATACAGGGACACTTCACCATCTCTCCTTCCTGGCCTATCCCTGCTGAAGAGTTTATATCCATCCAAGGAAGCACTCCAGTGTGTGAGTCATTCCACTATATTTCTGTGATGGCAGCTGTATAAAATTTTACCAGCTGTACAATGGCTTCCAGCTCCTCCTGTTTGTTGCCCATGCTGTGCATATTGGTACACACTTCAGTTGGGCTATTGATTTCATCACCTTTTTTAGGGGCAGAAGGCCTAATTTCTAGCTGACCATTCCCAGGCACTTCCATTATTTCTATCCCATGAATATCCCTTGAGACTTTGTTATCACATGACACTCCTTCCCCTACCTCCACTGGGATGACAGATGAAAGGACTTTGATAGCACACTGTCCCACAAACACTGATGTGCTGTTCCCAGGGTTATCTCCAGCAAGACTGGTTTTATCTCTTTCCCCTTCAGATATAGTTTCAAGCTCTTGTGACGAGCCCTGTCAACTCCTGTGCAAAAGCCCTTTTCCCCCCTTCTGGCAGGCATACCCCATCTATTGCCAGCAGGCTGTGTAAACTGACACATAATCAAAAGTCCCCAAATCCTGTCACTCTGTATCTAAATTAATGGTGACATTAAAATACTAAAAGGTAAGATATGTAAACTAAAGGAAAAAAACTGTTATATAACTTTATACACCACATCTGGCACAAGCCTGGACAGCTCAGATTATGGGAAGATGAGAACAGGTCCATCTGCACCTGTGAATAAAATAATACTTTTTATTTTCACAGTGACATTACAGTGATTTCTTTATACCTGTATCTGGCCTTGAGGTTCGTAAGGAGTCTCACAGAAATAGCAAAATATCTCTGCCCTTTTTCCTTGAGACAATTTTTCATTAAATACATGATCTTTTATTTTCCAGTGGTATATGGAGTTGCTAATTCAACCTCCTGGACCTGATCATCGAGTATACAACATGCTTTGCCTCTTGGTTACCTATATAACAGCAGATTAAAGTTGGTTGGTGTGACCATTCCACTTTAAAATGCAATGGAAAGTGAGTTTAATCTAAATCCACGTCTCGAGCAGATGTAGATCTATCATACAAATGTCAATCCTCAGTAAAATCTAAATATGGAGAACTAGGACTTTACAAATTATAAATATGATGGGGCAAAGTCTTGATTTTATTGAACAGGAGACTTGTTAAGATTGATTTATTATAATCATTGACATCTTTCACCTTCATGTATTTATTTTGCTGTGAAATTGATTACAGATACACTTATAGTGGTTAACAAAACAGCACAGAATAACAAAAGTCTCACTGATGAGATAGTAATTACATGAGCACTCCTATAAAAATCTAAAATAATTTCATTTCATAGAAGTACTTTTGTGTTTACTCTTCAGCACAATCAAGAAGCAATAGTTATGTCATCAGTCCTACTAAATGGCTCAGGAAAACAGAAAAAATTTACATCATTACCAGATACCAATATTATATCTTCCTGCCTACAAAAGAGGCTGATTAAACATCATTTTTATCCAATTTCCACATGTATTTACCAATTTAAATAACACCAATCATGTAAAGGAAAAACATGGTGTATGTATTAGGCCTCAGAGTTAGGAAACAGATAAAACAGTAACTATCTAGGATTTGGTAAGAAAACGTTCATCAAAGATTTCACTTGAAGTTGTCCTCAAAGAAATTTCTACCTTTCCCTGAAACATGTGAGAATAAGAATTACTAAACAGTCCATTTTTATGGTTCAGCATGGCAGCTCATGAGAATGTGAATTTAATGTTTTTTAAATAAGCCTAAGCAAAGGCAGCAGTATTTCCGTGAATAGTTGTTCCTTTTTGAAAATAAGAAACTTTTCTTTTGCCATGTCCTTTTGTGTTTGGTTCATACAATTATTCACTTGAACAAGTTTATTGAGTACAACATACACTGAAATGATTAACGTACGTTTTTGAAGAATAGGCATGGAAATCCTGAGCTGTTAAATGAAAGTATCCTCCCTAGAAGTTGGCTCACAAGAGCTACCTGCTTCATTTCAAGCTACAGAAACAAACACTGGGACCTTTGTGTAATCCAGTAACCAGAATTTTGCATACCCACAATGAAATGCTCAAAATGATTAATCAGTCAAGAGTCCTGTCTCTATCCCCTTTTTGATGAGTCATTTCTTCACTTCTGTATTTTTATCAATGTTTTAACAATTTTATCCAATGCATTTTGACCTATTCATATATATATATCTAAAAAAACCCCAAACCATTAAATTCTGAAAAACATTTATACGTATTTTATAAATGTCTATAACAAAAATCAGATAAAATGATTGTTACATTAATTTAAAAAAGGTAATAAAATGTTAGATAATGTTTGATCACACAGTGAAGTCAGGCCAGCACCGTGATTTTTGTAAACTCACTGGATGCTTGAAGCAGGTCCCTGAAAGTTTTTTCCCTGTAGGTTTTCAAAACAAAAGCATAGGCAAGTCTGCCATAATCTCATCCCAGTGGAAGTCAGTGGAGCTGAAACACTATCTACAAGTGAAGTATTTAGCCCAGTATCTTCCTGAATAGTCACTTCTTTAAGAGATAAACATATAATAAATTTAAGAGATATACACCTAATAAATTTAGGTGTATAACTCAGGTTTACATGCATATTTTAGTGTCCCCTTGAATATTTTTGTAGCTTCATTCCAAGAATTGTTCTTCACTGATGTCATCCTTAGATTTTTCCTCATGATATTTCTTTGGAAGATTTGCATAGACTCTTCAAAACTCTTCTAAAGCAGGAGGCAGTTTCATGGTGGATTACCTGGTGGGGGTATCCCAGGATGAGAAAGAGAATACCTGTGGACAGGCACTGCAACCCTGGGATGAGATTATTGGTGAGGTTCCTATAAATTGCAGAAAAATAGGTTAAAGAGACAGAATTGACCTTCCCTATAATATTTCAACAAACTTTTTTTTTTTTCCTCATATTCTACTGCTTTACTATTTATATATATACATGTGATTTTTATATATCCACATGTGCAGGACAGTGTATGAGTGGTGTGTGAAGCAAAGGTTAGGTATAATTCTGACATATTTGACTGCATGTATTTCTGTGCAGATATGTAGGAATGACACTAATTACTGTAGCAAATTAAAATCTAATTCTTCAGCATTGAATATGACTGGATATCTTCAGGACACAATATGCTGTATTTTGAAGCCTCTCTCCAAGCACTTAAATATAACTTCAGTAACTAATGTATGAAGCTAACACAAAGACTGGAAAAAAAAAATTTCAAAATAAGAAGATCGAAAAAAAAAGGTATTCACTTTTACAAAACAGGATACAAGAAATACAATTCAGCAATGATCTAATGGAGGGTGCTTACAATATCTTCTGATAATCACAGAAAAATGAGGACAAAAGTCTAGTGAAATCAAGCATATTTACCATTGATCAAGCAGGTATTTCAAAGAAATAATGCACTAACTTGAGAAACTCACTTCAAAGAAAAGGATTCTATGGAATTACAATAGGTTTAGATGCTTATAAAGCCAGAGAAATTTATGCCAAACAGAGAAGTAGATTACATAAGGTAACACGTTACAAATTGTAAAACAGAGGTCAACTACTCTGTATCTGGATTAGAGATGTAACATTCTTTAAGGACCTAATACTGACAAAGTATTAAGTTGGGAACTCCGCAATTTTTTTTTTCCTGAAATATGTGCTCCTGGTGTCTGTGAGATCAAATATAAAGACTATGTAAAATAATCTGTTCTAAAGGTTCTTTACAATTCCTATGGTTTTTTTACTTGTTTTGGGGTTTGTTTTTTTTTTTAAAAAAAACATTAATTCAGAAAGAAAAAGAAATTAAAAATTGCAGCATGAAAAAATACTAAAACATTTCATATCCCTGAACATCTGTTTAAATATGCTTTAGGATGGGAACTTTCATCTGGTAAAATACTCCAGAAATTGCATTCGTCACATGATATTCTAGCACTGCTGGCATCAGCCAAGACTTTTTCACTGATTTCCGTCTTGGTAGGGTTTCACCCTCAAACCTTAACAACTAGCAAGTGAGGAAATATCTGTTTATCTTAAAAAAAAATAATTCATGTCAGTGGTTTGTACTACTCTCTTCTGACCTGCTCTTTGTGAGTTAAATCTTTATTCTAGACTATAAAATCACTTTTCTCTCGAGTCTTTCCTGAAAACTCATTGCTCTTTGGTGCCTACAAGAAATAACGTTATAACAGCATTTCTTTCTTTCTTCCTCTCTCTTTCTACTTATATGAATCCATATATGTATATAGATAGACATACTAATTATCTTCTATTTTCAATGCACCTTATGTGCCTTGTTTAGGTGTAGGTGCTTTATGGTGACATCTGTCTATATTTCATGTCTTGAACCACAGAAAACTTTTCACAATGTTTTAAGGAAATAAAAGTTCAGCTGTTATGGTGTACCTAACTACTGTAGGGCTGAGTGATGGGACACATTGCATTGTGACAGGGGACGTAGGCAATTTGAGAATGCTTTGGCTGAACTGATTAGAAAAGCACAGCTCCAATGCAGCTGACATGGCAGTGCTATGTATGCCACAGAAAGAGAAGAGCCTGATATGTGAGTTAGATGCTGTTTCTTGGGTGACATGCATCATGCTTCATGCTTCACATCATGCATCATGCTTCACACATATTCTTCACTTGGTAGTCAGTAAAAGCCTCAGAAGTGTAGCTGATGTCCAGACTCTTTATAGAAAACCTGCGTGTCGAATTGGTAGCATGGCAGGGCAGGTATAGAATCATAAAATTATCTAGTTTGGAGAAGACCTTCAAGATCGTTGACACTATTCTATATGTCCACTGCTAAACCATGACCATAGGCACCATAACTACATGACTTTTAAACATGGCCAGGGATGGTGATGAAAATTGTCTGTTCTTTGCACTGGAGACCTTGTATTGAATGATTTGCAAATATTTTTCTGACATAGAAAATATATCCTATAATCCTTATACACTAAGATTCAATATAACAATGATCAAGCAATTTATTGCCTTGTATGGTTTTTCAAGCTCCATTGATGCCAAATACTGTGGGGTTTTTTCTGATAATCTGCAACCTCCTACATTCCTTTCTCTGGAAGGGGAAATATCGCCCACAATGTAAGTTTCTTTTCATGGGAGCAATTTCTGAACTGCCTTTAAATATTATGCAGAAAATGTTCATTCCTGGTCATAAACCAAATGCCCATGGCTGAGTCCAAACCAGGCAGTGCAACAATTTACCTGTGTGCAGATGACATTATCTGGGCCATGGTAGCTGAGAATTTTCTTCCTCATCTCTGCTAGGATGTTGTACTTTCTATCTGGTTCCACCAGGAAGAGCGTAGGCACATTTATGAATCCATGGAGACTTTGATTGTTTTGACTCCTGACAAAATCTCTTTGACATTCAGTCCTTAAATAGCCATGAGTGTATTTTGGGCTAGGCTCCCGCTCATGTCAATGCACCTTTTCCGAGTATGCCCTTTTGTTGCCATTATGACTGAATGGAACTCTGCTTCCACAGTACTCTATCAGTTCATTTAGACTTTGTGATCAAGAGCTTGGTAATGAGTAGAGCAATGTTACTTCCCTATTGTGAACAGAGGTGACAAAATTGCATCATAGAGTACTGCATCATAGAGTCTGAGCCTGTCTAGTATACCACATTTTAATTTACTGAATTTGACTTACAGTTTCTCTTTTTACACATGCCTAGTGATATGAGTTTACATAGAAAAAAACCAGTATTTTTAAACAGAAAAACAAATATTTTCCAGAAGGGTAGTTGAATGCTGAAAATGCAGTGAAAACCCCCATATCCAAAGCTCGTTTTCTGTGATCTATTGTTCACAAAGAGCAGGCATACATAATTTGGTTTTATTTTTACCCTAGAATTGAATGCACTTTGCACAAAATGTAGAAGTTAATTGGTAGCTAACTCACTTTGATGGTATGTTTGCTGTGCTTGAGGGACATATTTTCCCAAATTGCCACACTTTAAATAGATTTCACCTTGCAGGGCTTACTTTTAGCTTACCATTACAACAAAAATTCACTATCTTTGCTCCATGCAGATAAGTGTTCCCAACACACCTAATAATGAGATCTCATGTATATATATATATATATATATAAAAAGGAAAAAAAAAAAATAGAGTAGAGAGAAAGAAACCCTCTGCTGTGAAGGATGCAGCAATTAATTTTTCACACACTGGACAGAGGCATATAATTTTTCAGGATGCATGTGGTATTCTCTGCATATTCAATGTATTTATGTCAGATGAGAGTCAGAAATGTCAAGTTCCCGTATGAAATCTCCTGTTTTCACATTTTGCTGAGCATTATCAGTACAAAGATAATAAGCATTAAAGTTTGAGGAAAGAGGATGATTTAGCACTCTCACTTCATCCATCAAAACATTTTGATCCAGACCAAACTGTGTGTGAGCTTTATTCATGTACTTACCTAGCTAGGATTCTTCAGCAGATGTTATGATCCACTAGTAGAGCTTAATTTTAAAGAGAAACTCAGGATATAAAATTCAGTGAGAAAAGTTGAATATCCTTCCAGGAGATATTGGTAAGCAGCCTCAGGTTTCAGATGAGTGTACACTACTATTTAATAACTCAGAGAAACCTCATAACTTCTAAACTATTGCAGAGGGCAATGACATGGAGTTTTTTTGTGAGG